>RJWJ010006432.1:0-62566 GCA_004363605.1 Indri indri | reverse complement strand
CCAAGCATCTGCTGTCTCTAGGAAAAGCATCTAACCTGAAAGGATGCATTTAGACTCAAAGTAAAGGGGTGGAAATCAATATTTCAAGCTAATGGAAGCCAAAAGAAGGCTGGTGTGGCAGTTTTGATCTCAGATAACTTGGTTTTTAAATCAACAAAAGTAATGAAAGACAAAGGGGGTCACTATATAATGGTGAAGGGTACAGTTCAACAAGAAGACATAACAATTCTAAATATGTAGGCACCCAACTTAGGTGCACCCAGATTCATAAAGCAAAGTCTACTTGATCTAAACAAATTGATAGATGGAAACACCATAATAGTCGGAGACTTCAACACCCCTCTGACAGCACAGGACAGATCCTCCAAACAGAAAATTAACAAAGAAATAATGGACTTAAACAGAGCTCTAGAACAAATGGGCTTCACTGACATTTACAGGACATTATACCCCAAAACCACTGAATACACATTCTTCTCATCAGCTCATGGGACATTCTCTAAGATTGACCATATTCTAGGACACAAAGCATCACTCAAAAAATTTAAAAAAATGGAAATCATACCATGCATCTTCTCAGATCACAGTGGAATAAAAACAGAAATCAACCCCAACAGAAACTCTCATCTCTACACAAAGTCATGGAAATTAAACAACTTTCTGCTGAACGATTCCTTCATAAATGAGGAAGTAAAGATGGAAATCAAAAGATTCTTTGAACTAAATGACGATGGTGGCACAAGTTATCAAAATCTGTGGGACACAGCCAAAGCAGTCATGAGCGGAAAGTTTATTTCAATAAACGCTTATATCCAGAAGTCAAAAAGAGCACAAACAGACAACCTAATGAATCGACTCAAAGAACTGGCAAAAGAAGAACAGGCCAACCCCAAACCCAGCAGAAGAAGGGAAATTAATAAGATCAAATCATAACTAAATGAAATTGACAACAGGGAAACTATACGGAAGATTAATAAAACAAAAAGTTGGTTCTTTGAAAAAATAAATAAAATTGACACACCTTTGGCTAAACTAACGAAAAATAGAAAAGAAAAATCTCTGTTAAGCTCCATCAGGAACAAAAAAGGAGAAGTCACAACTGATGCTGTGGAGATTCAAGATATAATTTATGAATATTACAAAACCCTTCATGCACACAAACTGGAAAATGTGGAGGAAATGGACAAATTTTTAGAGACACACAGCCTCCCTAGGCTCAACCAGGAAGAATAGAATTCCTGAACAGACCAATATCAAGGACCAAAATTGAAACAGCAATAAAAAACATTCCAAAAAAGAAAAGTCCCGGACCATACGGTTTCACACCTGAATTTTACCACACCTACAAAGGAGAACTGGTGCCTATCCTGCAGAAATTATTCCATAGCATTGAGAAGGATGGATTCCTCCCCAACACATTTTATGAAGCCAACATAACCCTGAAACCAAAACCAGGAAAGGACACAACAAAAAAGGAAAACTACAAACCAATATCCCTTATGAATATAGATGCAAAAATTCTCAACAAAATTCTAGCTAACCAAATCCAGGTGCTTATTAAGAAAATAATCCATCATGACCAAGTGGGCTTCATTCCAGAGATGCAGGGATGGTTGAACATACGCAAATCTATAAACATAATTCACCACGTAAACAGAAGCAAACACAAAAACCATATGATTCTCTCAATAGACACAGAAAAAGAGTTTGACAAAATTCAACACCCTTTTATGATAAGAACGCTTAACAAAATAGGCATAGACGGGGCTTACCTAAAAATGATACAAGCCATTTATGACAAACCCACAGCCAATATCACACTGAATGAGGAAAAATTGAAAGTATTCTCACTTAGAGCTGGAACCAGACAAGGTTTCCCACTATCTCCACTTCTATTCGACGTAGTACTGGAAGTGCTGGCCACAGCAATCAGGCAAGAGTGTGGAATTAAAGGCATACGAATGGGAACAGAAGAGATCAAACTCTCACTATTTGCTGATGACATGATATTGTATCTAGAAAACCCCATGGATTCAACCAAGAGGCTCCTGGAATTGATAAATCAATTCAGTAAAGTCTCGGGATATAAAATCAATACACACAAATCAGAGGCTTTCATATACGCCAATAGCAGTCACACCAAGAACCAAATCAAAGACTCAATTCCCTTCACAATAGCAACAAAGAAAATAAAGTATCTAGGAATATATTTAACTAAGGAGGTAAAAGACCTCTACAGGGTGAACTATGAAACATTGAGGAAGAAATAGCAGAGGATGTAAACAGGTGGAAAACCATACCATGCTCATGGGTCGGCAGAATCAACATTGTTAAGATGTCTATACTACCCAAAGTGATCTAGAGATTCAATGCAATCCCTATTAAAATACCAACATCATTCTTCACAGATGTAGAAAAATCAATTCTATGATTCGTATGGAACCAGAGAAGATCCCGCATAGCAAAAACAATTCTAGGCAATAAAAACAAAATGGGAGGTATCAATTTACCAGACTTCAAACTTTATTATAAGGCTGTAGTAATCAAAACAGCTTGGTACTGGCACAAAAATAGAGCCATTGACCAGTGGAACAGAACTGAGAACCCACATATATAACCATCCTCCTATAGCCATGTAGTCTTTGACAAAGCAGACAAAAACATACACTGGGAAAAGAATCCTTAATCAGTAAATGGTGCTGGGAAAACTGGATAGCCACATGTAGATCACTGAACCAGGATCCACACCTTTCACCTCTCACAAAAATCAACTCACGCTGGGTAACAGATTTAAACGTGAGGAGTGAAACTATTAGAATTCTAGAGGAAGGTATTGGAAATACTCCTCTAGACATTGGCCTAGGCAAAGAATTTATGAAGAAGACCCCAAAGGCAATCACAGCAACAACCAAAATAAATAAATGGGACCTGATCAAATTAAAAAAACTTCTTCCCTGCCAAAGAAACTGTCACAAGAGCAAACAGACAACCTACAGAATGGGAGAAAATTTTTGCATGCTACAAATCCGATAAAGGGCTGATAACTAGAATCTACTTACAACTCAGGAAAATCAACAAGAAAAAATCAAACAACCCTATCAAAAAGTGGGCAAAGGACATGAACAGAAACTTTTCAAAAGAAGACAGAATACTGGCCAAGAAACATATGAAAACATGGTCAACATCTGTAATCATCAGGAAAATGCAAATCAAAACCACAATGAGATATCACTTATCTCCAGTGAGACTGGCCTTTATCGAAAAGTCACAAAACAATAAATGTTGGTGTGGATGCGGAGAGATAGGAACACTCATACATTGCTGGTGGGACTGCAAACTAGTGCAACCTCTGTGGAAAGCAATATGGAGATACCTTAAAGAAATACAAGTAGAAGCACCACTCGATCCAGCAATCCCATTACTGGGCATCTACCCAGAAGAACAAAAGATATTCTATGAAAAAGACACCTGCGCCTGAATGTTTATAGCAGCACAATTCACAATTGCAAAGATATGGAAACAACCCAAGTGTCCATCGATCCATGCATGGATTAATAAAATGTGGTATATGTCTACCATGGAGTACTATTCAGCTTTAAGAAACAATGATGATATAGCTCCTCTTGTATTCTCCTGGAAAGAGCTTGAATGCATTCTACTAAGTGAAGTATCCCAAGAATGGAAAAACAAGCACCACATACACTCACCATCAAATTGGTATTAACTGATCAACACGTAAGTGCACATATAAGAATAACATTTATTGGATGTTGGGCGGCGGGGGGGAGCGAGGAGGGGACGGGTATGTACATACACAAAGAGTGCGATACGCACCATCCGGGGTATGGACACGTTTGAAGCTCAGACTTGGGGGGGGAGGAGGGGAAAGGGCAACATACGTAACCTAAACATCTGTACCCCCATAATATGCTGAATTAAAAAAAATATAAAATAAAACTGCAATGAAATACTGATGTGTACAACTTGAATGGCTAACATTAAAAGACTGATGATATCAAATGTTGGCAAAAATGTAGAATACTTGGGACTCTTATATTGCTGGTGGGTTTCTAAAATGGTGCAATCACTTTGGAAAAGAGGTTAGAATCTTCTTATGTAATTAAATATACACTTGTCACATGACATTTTTAGTGAAGATGACCACACAGTGACTTGGATGTTAATGTTCATAGCAGCATTATTCTTAATACACAAAAACTTGAAACAATGTTAATTTTCATCAAGAGGTGAATGGGTAAACAGCTATAATATATATTCGTATAATGGATTACTACTCAGTAATACAAAGAAATCAATTACTGATACACAGAAACATAGATCAACTAAAAACATTATTTTTAATAAAAGAAATAGACACAAAAGAGTACATACTGTGTGACTGCATTTATATAAAGTCTAACATCAAGGAACACTATTCCACACTGACAGAAATCAGGTCATGGTTGCCTGGGGCTGATAGTGAGGGAATTGACTAAAATGGAACACAAGGGGATTTTCTGGGAGTGATAGAAATGTTCTCTATTTTGATTGATGTAGTAGTTATACAGATGTATAAATTTGTTATCAAACGTATCACTTTAAATGGGTGCAATTTGTTGCATGTAAATTGTACCTCATTAAAATTGATTGAGAATTAAATTTAAAAGAAACACAGTAATTCACAACATATTGGCAAACTTTTTTTAAAGTGACAGTATTAAGTGTTAGTAAGCACGTGGAGCAATTTGAACTGTCTTACACGGCTGCTGAGTAAATTGATAAAAGAATTTGACCGTGTCTACTTTAGCCAATCTTTGGCATACCCTAAGACCCAGTGATTCCTCTCCAAAGTAAACACCCAAAGAAATGTACAAGAATGTTTATAGCAGGACTGTTTGTAAAAGCCAAAAAGTATAAACAATCCAAATGTTCACATACAGTAGAATGGATAAATAAATTACAATGGAATGTTAAACAGCATTGAAAATAAACAAACCATTGTTATATATACTATAGATGAATCTCAAAAAAATCAGTATTGAGTGAAAGAAGCCAAACACAGAAGACAATATACTGTAAGGTTCTTTATGTAAATACACGGTGCTAGAAGCAGGGACAGTGGTCTACTTGATGGGGATAGTGACTGGTAGGGATATGGAGGAATTTGTGCCCATAGCATTCGAGTTTTTGTCAGCTGGTATGTTCACTTTTAGAAAATTAGCCAAGCTCTATGCTTATGTTTGTGTATTCATCTATGTTCTACTTCAATAAAAAGTTTATATAAATTGTCGAACTGGATGAGAAGTAAAATGCTCAATCATCTAGCTGTAACCTATATAATTCTGCAAATTTTATGATGTCTAACAGAGAGCCATGAGCCTTGGGAACTTCAAGAAGTCATAGCTTTTATGGAGTACCTTCTTTATACCCCATGCTACACTGATTTCTGGGGGAGAAAATTTAAAACAAAACAAAACAAATAAACAAAAAAAACTACACAGACTTTATTCCAAAGGTAGTATACAACTTTTTTTCAGAGACAGAACAAAAAATGACTTGAATATCTTTAACAAGTATTAATGGTGTCCAAAAAAGCAGCAAAAAGCAATGATATATTTGGATGAGATTTTATGTATTTCCCCAAGAGCAAATAACGACAGCCAACCTGATTTCAACTTTACATTTTAGAAAATGGTAGTATTATTCATAACATTGTGACAAGTTAACAGAATGTCCAATAAACACTGAGATTCCTGGTTCTTGAAGCATTGAGTTATTTTATACACACACACACACACACACACACACACATACACACACACACATATACACATGCATATGTACACATAAATGTAAATAACAAAAAGGGGTTCTCAGAGTAGAAAAATAATAGTATCTCAATTTTTTAAAAGGTAGAATAATACCATCATTCTATTCTCTTTGCTGGGTTGTTGCAAGGATTTTCTGAGATAATTTGAGTGAAAATCTTGTAATAATTCCCACCACATCTTAATTATTACTATTAAATCTTAGCTTTCATAGTAGCCCAAATCCAGCATAACTCAAATGTTAACTTTGATATAAATATTATGCTTTTCGATAAAGCTTTATGACACTGGTAATTAACCATATGTGCAGCTTAGTGGCTACAGATCTACTTTATGGACCTGATAGTAATGAAAACTCCAATGTTGCTGTTTGTTTATTAAGCTGATATTTGCAAAAACAGTCCTGGAGGCACTCAAAAGACCAACTTCAAAGGTTTATAGATTTAATTTATACCCACCTCCACCTCCAAAGGGATCTGATGCAGCTACAAACTTAAGTAACTTACAAATTTGGAAAATCTTCCAACCAGCATTTTTCAGAATATGTTCTGAATAATATTAGCTCCATGGGAGGTTAAAAAGTATAACAAAAGGGAAAAAAGAAGTTGCGCGGTTAAATAAATTGAAAACTAGTCAGTTGGTTTCATTGACCACACTGCTTTGTTCGGCATAGGTCTTCATGAAGAAATTGTGACTCTACAGTAGGGGCATGCCATGTTATGTTTTTCATCAATGCTTGGCCACTGAAAGCAACTTTTTTAATGGTGCTGCACTTAGGAATAACTTCCTGTACTATGAATTTCAGAAAATGTTACTTTAAGCTGTAATATGAAAGAATATCATTAAGGATTTTTGTTATCCTCTTTAACAATGTTCGATGAGCTACTTTTTCCTATTGATACACAGTAATTGTACATATTTATGGGGTACAGGTGATTTTTGATACAGGCATACCATGCATAATGATCAAATCAGGGTATTTAGGATATACATCATCTCACACATTTATCATTTCTTTGAGTTGGGAACATTTCAAATTTTCTCTTCAAGCTATTTTGAAATATACAATAAATTATTATTAACTATAGTTGCCCTTCTGTGCTATCAAACACTAGAATTTATTCCTTCTACCTAACTGTATATTTGCACCCATTAACCAACCTCTCTTTATCTCCCCCTCCCCCCAGCGTCCCCCCCAGCCCCACTTCCCAGTGTGGATAGCTTTCCAGCCTCTGCTAACTATCATTCTACTCTCTACCTCCACAAAGACAACTTTTTTAACACCAAACACCTGCATATGAGTAAGAACATGTGCTATTTGTCTTTCAGTGGCCTGGCTTATCTCACTTAACATAATGACCTCCAGTTCCATCCATGTTGCTGCAAGTGAACTACTTTTAATTTTAAATGCAACTACCGCTGGATCCCTTCTCATCAGAACTGGTCAGAACTGCAACTAACAGGCAGAACTAGTGCTGGACCCCCAGAGCTGTTCTCATGAGGTCTGCAGTTACCTGGCATGGCAGAGAAGCAAAGAAACGTAATTTTGGACTTGCTGTGTTTGCTGTGCAGGGGCTTGCTCTCCACAACCTGTGCCACCATCTTGACTCTTCCGTCAAGATCCCAGCACCCAGTGCATGAAGCTGTACCTTCTGTCATCCATCAGAGATCGGCTTTAATTTTAATGCTCTGCTTTACTGTCTTTTATTTTTCTCAAGGCCTTATGGCTGCATGATTGAGTGTCATGAGACAAACATTTCCGAAAGAGGCCACAGTGTGTAAGCGGTAGCAAAAGTACTAGCAAAGAGCATTAAAGCAATTACCTGGGATATGAAATTACAAGTGTTAAGGCAGTTGGTCAGTGGAAATCTCCATCATATTACAAAGGCTTTGGGGCTTACTATTGCTCTGCGGGAGTATTGTGACAATAAAAGCATAATGCAAGCCTAAGGACCTTTAAATGCTATTAATTAGTTTCACCATAAAAGGATTGTGAAATTAGAATCACTGTGCTCTCAATTCTGATTTAATTACAATTAAGATGACAAAATTTTGTGTCACAATGAAGGGTCGAGACAGTCTATAGAAAGCAATGCTCCAAACACAAAAGTTTGTTGTACAGGAAACTGTTAAGAAAGTAGGACATTCTGTGTGAAGACGTGGCTATCCCACAGTGAATCCAATTCCATGAGCTATATAGGCACGCAATTACAAGGACAGGCAGAAATGCTGCCTTTGACATGTGACGGGATCCTTGAAATTTGATTGTGATTCTTTTTCTAAGAAAGATTTTTGTGTAGTTAAATGTGAAAAACGGGAGTGATATAATTTTTAATGTGATTGCAACCTACAAACACAAAAATTCATTATAAAAGAAGAGATAGAAATTGTAACTCCTCAGTGATTACCTTCTAAAACTGTTAATAAACATTTCCAATGCTGGCTTCTGTTCAGAAAAACTTCCGATTGCTTAAAAATTACTGCAGCTTGGAACGTGCTCTGTGACTCATGCTTTGGTAATCTTTAGTGTAGACTTGTCAGCTTTAGTTGGAAATAACAGAGAAAACTAAGGTACTGTATTAAAAGGATTAGCATAAAGGCAGCACTAGAACAATGAAACACTTCTAAATGTCAAAAGAAGTACTCAGCTGCCTGAAAGAAAGAAAAAGAGAAAAATCAACAGAAAAGGGAACAGATCACACAGTAAGAAATTAGGTGTTTGTGTGTATCTATGTGTGAGGGGAGGGGCGGTGAGTGCATGGTTGTGAGACTGTGAAGAACATAGTACCACCTACAAAATGTTCTTCTCCAACATGAACCTGAATTCAATAAAGCTTTTAGTACTAATATCCAGTGCATATGAAATGCCTGGAATAAAGAATTATAAAACTATTTTCTCCTTTTTTTCAGCAAATGATATAAAAACAATTAATAAGAAGAGAAAGTCTTGTTACAGATTACAGAAAGTCGAGTCATAAAAACTTAGTTTGAATCTCAGAGCATACCAATTTTAAGACATTTCAAGACAATTGGTGGAATTTTAATATGAAATGTTTCTTAATTTGTCTTGGAAAATGTAACATAAACTGCGGTTGTATAAGAAAATGTCCCTAAATTTAGAGATGCATGCTAAAGAACAAAGGGGTGAAATGACTGATGACTGAGATTTGTGTTAAGATTTTCAGGCAAAATAAAGAAGGACTCATTCAAACCGGTGGAGCAAAAACAAACAAACAGACAGACACAACCACTATTCAGTGGTTAGGGTCCACAGGTAGAGAAACAGAACCTTGTGATGTTCCCCTAGTCCCTGATCATGCAGATTTCAGAGGAAAGAAGTTTGAATGCCACCTATTAAGAAACAATTTCTCCACCAGCTGGAAACTTTCAGAGGGTGCAGAGCTAGGAAATTCTGACTTGAGATGCTGCTTCTGCTTTGCTGGGGTCCCCTAAACAGAAATGATCTGTTTGCCTGTGTGAACTTTTGCTCTCAAAGTGACTGCAAACCGAGCGTTGGCATCTGGAGCAGGGGAAGGGAGCTTCATTTCCACCCTTGCTCACTGATGTTCTGACTGAGGTGTTTTCATTTGAAGAAGTGTTTCATGTGAAGAGGTAAAATTAAGGGAGTGAGGATAATGGACATCTGTCAAATAATAAACACCAAAAGTCTAATTAACTTAAACTCAAGTTAATAATTCCATGAAATCTGGGTCTTCATTACTCCATTTTTTTTACTGTGAAAATGAAATAATGAGCTCTGTGTGTGGAGACCAGGTGAATTTTAGTAATTACTGTGAATTGCCACATCCTTTCAGCAGCTTGGCAAGGGGCCAACTTAGCCATGTGAGGCAGGTTGAGAAAAGAGAATGACAACAACTTAACTAACTTTGAACTATGGACATATCCCTTCCAACAAGGCCACCTTCTCACACTGGGAACTCCACTAGGAGTCAGTTATGTCTGTACCCCTGCACTACTCCCCCCAAAATATTGCTTTACCTGAGTATGCCCTGTAAGAGCAGGGGCTCTTCCCTGGAGACTTTTACATGGCGAGGACAGCCCATTTATTTATATTCATGTGCCAAAAAAAATTCACCCTTATTTTAGATATATCATGTACAAAAATAACTCCAAATAATTATACATTATATTAAATGTGAGAGTTAAAAGGTCTAAGAGTTTAAGATAATGTAGGAAAAAATCCTTTGTGGTCTTACATTAGCAAACCTTTCTTAGGTAGGACTCAAAATCCAGAAATGATAAGAAAGAATAAATAAGACTTCATCAAAATTAAAATCTTACATTCTTGAAATGATAATGTTAAGCAAATTGACATGCAAAACACCAAAAACCGTAGGAAAGTATTTGTAAAACCCACATCTGATTAAGGACTTTTGTCCAGGAAGCATAAAGATTTCATACAACTTAACTACAAGCAGAAAAACACCACTACAGGTTGAGTTGTGTCCCCCCAAAAGATATGTTGAAATCTTAACCCCCAGTAAATCAAAACGTGACCTTATTTGGAAATAGGGTTGTCACAGATGTAATAGTTGAGATGAGGTCACACTAGAGTAGGGTCAGCTTTTAATCCAATATGGCTGGTGTCCTTACAAGAAGAGGGGAAGAGACCAAGGAACACGAGGGAACACCGTCATGTGGTAACAGAGGCAGAGACTGAAGAGCTCAGCGGCAAGCTAAGGACGAGAAAGATTGCCCGAAAACCACCAGTAGCTAGAAAGAGGTAAGAAAAGATTCTCCCCGACGGATTTCAGAGGGAACAAGGCCCTGTCAACACTTTAATTTAGGACTCCTAGCCTCCGGAATAAATTTGTGTGATTTCACGCCACCCAGTTTATGGTACTTTGTTACGGCAGCCCTAGGAAAGTGCTATACAACTCACAATAAAATGGCGACATCGAAAAAATATACAAATGGGAAATAAGCACATGAAAAGATGCTTAAAATTAGTAGTCATTATGGAAATGTTAATTAAAAACACAGTGAAAAACTACCATATATTCACTAGAATAATGAAAGTTTAAAAGTATTATTAAAGATGCGGCGCCAATAGAATTCGCCCACATTGCTGGTAGAAGGCCAAACTTGGCAGCCTTTTGGAAAAACAATGTGATAGTGTCCTATGGAGTTAAATATACCTATCCCAGAAATACCACTCTTTTGTATTTATCTGAAAGAATTTTATATGTGTGTCTGTGTGTGTAGTATCTCCATACACAAAATCCCAAATGCAGCTTTATTTATAATAACCCCAAACTGAAAACACCTGCAACAACTGAAGAAACTGAAAACAAACTCTTCATCAACTGCTGTGAACGTATGGATATGTGATGTATCCATACTGTAAAACAATGCTAGTAATAGCAAGGAATGAACTATGTAGTTATACAACAACATGGATAATTATTGAATGCCTTATGCTAAGCAGAAGACCCAAACTTAAAGCCAGTGTGCTGTATGATTTCTCTTACATGAATTTTTATAAAAGGCAAACTATAGTAGCAGAAAACATATCAGCGGAGAACAGTGAATAGAATTGACAGCAAAGCAGCACGAAGGAACTTTTCTGGGATGACAAAAGTGATCAATATTGTGACTGTGGTGGGAGTCTATATGTACTACATATACGTGACTCTACATACTTGTCAAAGCACATAAAAATGTAGAAAGGTGGCAAATTTATTGTATGTAAGTTACATCACAATAAAAATTACTAAAAACAGTATAATCCCATTTTTATATAACCATGTTCATATTTCTATATACCTACCTACCTAGAATTTTAGGTTTATATGCATTGAGAGATGTCTGAATAAAAGGTACTCAGGATCAATAGTCACTTTTGGGTGGCATAGCTTGAGGATTTATTTTTTTTAACCGTATACATTTTGCCGCATTACTTGAATTCTTCATAATATATCTTCTCATAACAAACAATATTCACTATTTTGGAATAAATGTAAGAAAAACGCTAATTATATTTTTACATATTGTGATAAAATATGCCTTTAAAAATTTTGTAGTTAACCCTTGAATACCAGGAAATTAGACAGGGGAGCACATGGTACATGGTATTCAATCTATGCATTAGTGAGTTAGGAAGCATTTATTTTCTAATCTTTTTTGTAGGATCTGGTCTCTGTTATGTGAGTTATTCTATTTTGGCATATATTGGTAATATTATCTGATGTTATCAAAATAGGAATGCTTTTGAGCATTCCTCACAGATAATAAATATATTTATCTCTGAGACCATTATTTTGCTCTCAACTTAAATGTAGATCATATCTCATCATCTGCTTTAATATTCCAGCAATGTATTATGTTTTTAAAAAGAGTCTATGGTGAAATGCATCTGGGAAGCTCTATCTTAGAAAATGGAACCTATGTCCTAAAATACACACTATTATTAAGTGTAAACCCTTTTAATGTTGCTCAATTTTCTAAATATGAAATTGGGAATAGCTGCATCTGAAGTCTACCCTCTCAGATTTTGGGCTCTATTAGATATTAAAAATTCTTCAAAAGGTTATCACAGGTTTATTAAGGTGTTTCTCTCTCTCCCCACCCCCACTCACACACACACGAGCGTTCCATTATCTTCTTCATATCTCATTCACAGCCACATGATTTATCCAGTGTCCTTAGTGGGAAATTTTATGTATTGTGCAGGTTTGAGTTTCTTTTTTGCCTTTTCCAAATTGTTTTCTGTCTCCCTTCAATTGCCCTATTTGATCAAACTTTGTTATCAACCACAGCATGTTGTTTTGTTTCTTTCATCTTCCACCCATTCGTCCACTGGAAAGCTTTATAGTTTTAGATTCTGTCATAAAAGTTTTTAACAGAGACTATCTTCTAAAATAGCTTATCTTTAATGTGAAAATAAAAGCAACTTGTATGCGACAACTTTGTTTTCAAATTATTCTACAATGGGTTTTTTTCACTTTGAAAAATGAAAATGATAATGCTAGGATATCTAAAAGCATTTACAAGTATTAACTAACAGTCCCTTGGAAATGAGATCATAGAATCAATAGCATGTTGGGCAAGAGTGATTTTCATACGTGAAATACAGGTTCATGCATACATGTACATATGTGCCTCCATTATAGATGCACACTGAATATGATAGAGATTTAAAATGCAATTGCATGAATGTGGGATACGGATGTATCTAAGTTCTAACAAAATCTGTGCTTCAGTGAGTACAATTTGTGCTTTATATGTAAATATATTCCCATGAGGTTATATGTGACCGAAATAAAAATACTGATTTGAGTGTCATATTTATATACTAATACACTATCTGTATTTCCCTGGTCTATCTTTATACAGTATACCCCACCTATCTGCAGGGAGATACTTCTGAGATTCCCAGTGAATGCCTGAAACTGCAGATAGTTCTGAACCCCCCCGCCCCCCCCCCACGTTTTTCTGATCTGATAACCTAGCTGGTGGGAAGCGTAGACAGCGTGGACAAGGCTCAACAGGGCAGAATGATGCCAGATTTCATCACACTACTCAGAACAGCATGCAACTTAAAACTTATGAATTGTTTATTTCTGGAGTTTTCCATATAAGATTTTCAGATTGTGGTTGACTGAGGAAACTGAAACCATGGAAGGTAAAACTTTGGACAAAGGGGGACTACTATACGCAAGAATACATTGTCCATTTCTGAATCTGACCTCAAATGTAGCCTTCTGCTTGATGATTCAGTCGGGAAGAATTCCAGGCTTGTTTTCAGGGTTTGGGGTGCTAAAAACATCTTTGCTCTCTTTTGGCCTCTTGCCCCATTTGAGTGTCCCTGCCTGATGAAGCGCGCAGTTACCCAGCCTGGGGCTTTCCTGCTCTGGAGGAACAACATCTGAAAGTGGAGGTGACATAATTTTGCGTTCCAGAGTATTTATAGTTTGAAGAGAAAGCAGGTCATTAATGCTAACCCACAAACAAATGTCTTTGTGGCACTTCGGACTTTGTAAAGCCTATGCAGGGATTCTGTGTGTATAAGGGAGAACTTTTAGCAGTCCAGATACACTACAAGTGTCTTTATCCTGTGCTGATTTTAAAACCTGACCAAGTTAAAACTTCACAATTGTAGAAAGCAGATAAGAGGCTTCACTGAAGGCAGGAAATTAATCTCTAGCTGTACACTCACACATGATGGAAAAACAGATGCCACCTTCCACCACAGGGTGCCATGTAAAATGTATTCGTGAATCCATGTACCCAAACAAATTATAAAGGTTATTTTTTTAAATTGAAACGAATGACACTGGCATAAAGCAGTGCACGTTTCAAGCATGGAAAGATGTCACTGAATATGCAAAAAGACAAATGATAAAACCAGAAAGCGAAATACGCAAGTTAAGCTAGCCTGCTATTGGAGCTGGCTGCACATGTAAAGCTTTCAACAGAATAATATTACACTTTACTGACAATGAAATGTCCATTACGTAGAAGAATAATCATTATCATTAAGTGAATTTCCTGCTGAGTACATTTTTCACTGTGAGCAAAGTTCATCTCTTGGGACGTTTGCTAGGTAGTCTCTGTAAAGTTGTTTAGATCAGAGAAAGAGTGAGAGCATTGGTTGTTTGATTTAGTTGTCAAATAAGAAAATAACTTAAAGAGAAATTTTAAAGCAAGCCAAGGTAGGTTTTTCCTTGACCCTTGAGGACAAAATGATATACTTCTTTCTTCTATTTTCACTGAAGTAATATAAAGGAGAAAAGCATAGATGTTGAAATTGTATTTGAAATAATCAAATCCTCTTCATTCAATAGGCAGAAACACCTACATATCAAGGCAACTGCTCAAAAAGTCACATTGGTCAAAGGAAAATTAGAAAAATCTGTTGCAAAATACACAGTTATTCTAATAGTACTTAAACTGTGAATAAAAGCCAATTTTTAACATTTAGTCACGGAAAGTTTTTTCTAAGTTATGGGTATTTGGAATTTATTTCACATGTTTTGTTGTTTCTAGCCTTTGTGGGACTTTTTACATAAATACCTCTCACAATACTTTATTTCGCATTCCAATTTTTAAAATTTCCCTTGGCCTTAGCAATGTTAAAGAATTACAGGAACAATAATCATTCATTCAGATTTTGCTTATTTGCCTGCTCTCCTTTTCCTTGATAAAAATCTATTTGGAAGAGTAAGGAATGCTTATATTTGGTCAAAGAGACGTTTGTGAATATTATGGATTCATGACTTCGTCCCATTCTAAACAAACAAAAAGTGTAATCATAATAAAAACAATAAGTTAATATTTTACAGGTGATTATCACATCCAAGGTATTTAATTGAATTCTCATATTTAATGCTCACAAACATGCTGTAAGATACTATTATTATCTCTATTTTAAAGAAACAGGAATTGAAGCCCAAAAGAATTAGGTGATTTTCTGGTAAACAGAGAAGCCAGGGTTCAAATCCAGGGAGTCTGATCCAGAGCCCATACCTTAAAGCCATTACACTCCACTGTCTCCCTCTGAATGAGGGAGCAGCAACTCTCCAAGTACCCACTGCCTAATGAAGGAGAAGAAATGTTAGCTGAGTATGTATTTGCGCTGATGTGATGTGTTAGCAGGATTCTTCGATCTTGACCTATGTTGGGTTTTTTTTAATTTGTATTCCGTCATGGAGTTGGAACAAAAGTAGATATATATAAACTAAACAGGTTTCCTAGAGTAAGTGGCCCTTAAACTCAGATTTTCTATCTTTAATCAAACAGGCTTGTTTTATTACATAACTTTTTCTTTAAGGAAAATATTAACAGTAATAGGCAATAATGATTATTCTTAATCTGTAGCAGGTGCTGGCCTAAGTGCTTTACATCCACTAACTCACTTAACTTCACATCCACATTTGTAGTCCAGGGCTCCAAAACCTACCCATATTTCCAAATATTATGTCATAGCTTCTTTCAAGGTGAAGCATATTTTATATGTATCAAGATTGAATGTAGAAAACCAACTAGATCTATTGTGTGTAAGTGGTGGGATAGAGGGTTGGAATGTAAAATACTCTGCAATTAATGCATAACCCAATCAATTAAGTTAAAAGATGATGAGAATGACCAGCTCAGCAAATAGCTAGTTTTATTATTTCAATCAGCAATTGAATTAGATTCACTCTGCAATTACCTAATCAATTTCTCAGCAGTACACTACCTAACAGCTAAAAAGTACTGGCCATTTAGTTAGAGCTATATTGGTAGATATTATTTTAATTACGTATCACTAGCTCATTTACCAGGATGTAAACTGTGCATTTTTTGTATCTAAAATATATGTGTATGTCCTAGTATCTAAAAAATGAATCTGTTATTTAATAACTTTCAAGCCCTGTTTGTAAGAAAAAAAAAGTCAGTGTATTTCCTAATTGTTTATTCTAATCCACCTTCAGTTTGTGTACACAAAGCTGTGTTAGTGATTACACCTTAAATATAGTCAACTATTACTCTGTATCTTCTCTTTTGAAAATCGCTATGTTTCAGTTTTCCTACCAAGCTTTATTATACTTTTCATTTCTGCTATATCCATTGCCTGATAATTAGTGTTTCATGAATATCACTGAATTTTATATTTGGACCTTTGGACAGTGGAAGAATTCAGTGCATTAAAAACCCATTCCTAAAATTAACACAATAAGCAGAATATAACAGTTTATTGTGGTTAACGTTAAAGATGTTTAATCTTAGCAGATCATTTGCAGCAGTACTAGTTCTATACCAACTCCCTCGCTTTATACACACAAGATTGTCAATAAAGAAATATGCAGAGGACACGTTTAATCTGTTACATCAAAGACATTTCACAGCCTCAAGAACCACCGCATCATAAAGATAGCTATTCATAGATCATACACACAGAAAAGAGTCTCAAGGGGTTATCTAATCCAGAGCTTTACAATATAACCCCAGTAGAAAAATAAATAGTATTCTAACTTTAAATAGTATTCTAACTTTACCTTTGCTTGTTAAAATCACTGAGAACAGTATCATTTGGTAACATATAGTGCAGCAATCTCCTTTATATTCAGAGTGCTATTCATAGTTCCCAGGAATCTCTGTATTTACATTCAGTATTCAAACTGATCTCAGTAGAAACCTAAAATCTCATGTTGTACCAAAACCTCACTATCTATCGAATATTCCCCAAACAGTTACTGCCT
Source organism: Indri indri (assembly GCA_004363605.1). Classification (NCBI taxonomy): domain Eukaryota; kingdom Metazoa; phylum Chordata; class Mammalia; order Primates; family Indriidae; genus Indri; species Indri indri. The sequence goes on along the minus strand of RJWJ010006432.1, from coordinate 45,534 downwards.
CTCCATAATCTTCCATCAGACTCCTTTTCCAGACTTTTCTCATGTCTACTATTACTAGACTTACTCATGTCTACCAGTACACACTATATACGTGTACAGTCCTCTGGCCTAAAAGACATTTCCTCTGAGCTCAGTTTGCTAAAATTAAGCCTATTTCTATGTCACCTCCTTTGTAAAGCTTCCTTTGTCATGCCATATCCGGAAGAGGTATAGTCTTTCTGCTTTTCTTTGGCACTGTGCATCTCCTGCATGTTACTCATCATGTACAATGGCATACACCATTTGAGTACGATTTGACTGAATATGTAAACAATAAAACATAGAAGACAAATGACAAATATTTGCTGAAAGCATAATTGGAGGGTGGGGACCGATCAGCATTAGGGAAGGCACCATTTGCTGAAGACGCATTGTTGGCATAGGCAATGGACAATTCCCTTAGTAACCTAGAGTGCAGCGCAGAGTAGAATAAGAACTGCTCTCCCTCCGTGCAATAAAGCCCAGTGTGCTCACGTGGGCAGAGCCTGTCTCACCGACTTTTACTGACAGCACCTCATTTTAGTTTCTAGGACAGTATTTCTTGAACTGTGGCCCATAGAAATCTTGCATCAGAATCCACTTGAGTGCTTGTTAGAAAGGAAGCTTTTTGGCTCCAACTCAAACCAAAAGAATCTTTCTTTCTTAAGGTAGGCCCAGAAATTTCAAATTTTAATACGCACCCCATGTGTACCCAGCTGGTTTGTACACTGATTTAAAGTTTGAGAAGCACGATTGGAGTTCAACATTTAGCTTCGTGGATGTGAATAAGAAGTGATTTTTAAAAGGGTCTGTGGTGAGATACATTTAGGAAACTGTATGTTAAAAGAAGTTAAAAGGGTTTACTGCGTTGCTTCTCAGAGCTTTTAGTAAGCTATGTGTTGTGAATATTCATGAGGGGAGCATGGTTTATAGTCATTTTCCAACTTTGGTAGGGAGCATCCTCCACAACTGGTTTCTGGAAAAATAAGCACCAGCAATTTGGCTCCAGCAAACGCTTTTCAATCCAAATGTCAACTGTGTGTGATTTGCTGAAACTGGTCCATCAAAGGTGATGAGATGGGCTGGACTCCCTAAAGATCTCTCACTGCTGGTATGGGGATGGGATGACAGAGATGGGCTTGGTGGCTACTCTCTTTCTTCTTTTACATAGTCTCTTTCTGCTCATTTCTTAATAATGCTATACTCTTTTCTTTATCATTCCTTTGTGGTATTCTATCTAACTTTTAATTTCAGCAATACTGACTCTGTGTGTGTGTGTGTGTGTGTGTGTGTGTGTGTGTGTGTGTGCAGGAGATAGAGAGAGAGAGAGAGATTGAGAAAGCGTATAGTCCCCTAAATCCTAACAGTATTAGACTAAGAATTATTTTTAAATAGAAACCTGGACTTATATTCTCACTTAGGTACTATGCAAATGAGTCAAAATTGCATAGCTCTTCACCTCAGAAATAAAAAAGAAAGTTGCAAGACCTCATTACATAGGCAGAAAGTGGAATAAATGTAGTTCCTAAAAATGTCAGAATAAAATTTTATAATCTGATGATTTACAGTTCATTCCATGGTTTTAGCATGTAAAGGATAAGAATATCTAGTGGAAATGGATGAATTGGGTCAAGTAAAATTGGAACCCATTATAATTCCAGCCTGAACCTTGGAGTATGGAGAAGCTTGGCCACCCAAGTGATATATTATATAGGCCATTATTTGCACCTGAGTTTCCTATTTTTTCATCCAACCAAAAAAAATGGAAGGCTCAAAATCCTCCCCTGAATCCCCTCATTTTGGAATCCATGTTGCAACATTTAAGAAGGGATCAAAAATTACTGAGGAATATTTGCCTATTTGAAGTTTCAAACAAATCCTTAATGCAAAGAATTCTTAATAACTCGGATCCTTACATTTATCTTGAAACTCGCTTTGTCATATGATGCCTGAACTCTAAAGGTATGTTTCCATTCAAGATCATTACTGCATCATTAAAACAAAGGCATCGAAATGAGCCTGCGTTCGCTAACTATTCAGAGGGAAATCTGCATGCTTCTCATTTGTTTGGAACTTGTTTCAAAAGATGCAGTATATTTATATGCACAAAGCAGTACACCCCTAATTATAATTTATTTTTGCCTATTCAAGAAAAACACAACAGATGTATTTCTCCCAACTCTTGGACTGTCACATGGCAAAAGAACAATTGCATAAATGCTTCGAATAAATGTTCGACATAAATACTTTTTCAGCATATCCTTGTTGCCATATTATAGCATTTAACCCTAATGCTATCTTTGCTGGGAATGCAGATGATGAACAAGATGGTTTACATTCTACTCAGATCTCTTTCTTCTGTGAACAGTAAGTATCAGAAACAAAATCATCTACAGATAGCAGAGCAATTGCATTTTAAATGTCACATAGCTGCTTTTATTATTCCAGCTGGCGTGTGGAAAGAAAGGTCTCTCTGTTAATGAGACTAACACTGCCAGTCCCATTATAATAGATTTAAGCAAATAAATAACATGTTTGCCATTTCTTCTCTTGTTTTTCAAGCACTATTTTTGTCACTGATCTCATTGCTACAGACATTTGAGAGGAATAACTATAATTGTTGCAGGGCTTAGGAAATGAAAATTACACATCGAGTTCCTATTTATTTTAGATAATTCAGCACATTAATCCAAATTGTTCCCAAAGCCTGTCCTCCCCACAGTTCTTTCTCACATTTGCCATTAATGCTAACATGACAAAAAGAGACAATAGGTTAGGTTCAGTGGTTCACTAATGCGTGGCGGTACCTATTGCACACTTGACAAGAGAGAAATGGTAGCCTTATTACTTTAAAAGGAACAAAGTCTCCTGCAAGCCAAAAAGGCATAGTACAAGATCCAACTAAATTATTTCCAAAATTAACTAAAAATTAGAGACCACTGATCATCGGCCTTATATAATTCAGGGAAATTGAAAGTCCACTAGAAAAAAGTTCCCATCTGTATTGAGAGGCCATACATACAATTTTTTATACAAAAGTTGTGCTTTTCTAATTGCTTCAGCAAGTCAGCATGTTCAGAGACCGACGCTATGGCGAAATGGGCAAGCTGTAACAGTGGAAGAGAGAGTTGGCTTAACTAGCTCTATTTTGTTTCTGGCCCCTTGCGGTAATATCTTCAAGGTTAAAAGCTTCTGCCTAGCTCTGCACATGGGCTAGAAGAAAGGTGATGACCTTCCCTCTCCCAAAACTTCCCTAAAGATGAGGAGAGCATACATATGAGAGACAATACTATGTTAAAGGTGTGTAGGAACATCTTGACCTGACCTTCATCCTCCAAAGTTAACTAACCAAGAACAGAGAAGTTTTACAATCTCCTCAGACCCAGATGTCAGGGATCCTTTACCCCCTCCCCACCCCCACACCCCTCTCCCCTTCCCTTAGGATAAAAAGGAGACTAAAGTTCATAGTAACTTAAGATGGTTCCTTGAGGCACTAGTCCGCCATCTTCTCGGTTTGCCGACTCTCTGAATAAAAGTCACTTTTCTTGCCCCAACACTTGTCTCTTGCCTTATTGGCTGTCCTGCAGCAAGCGGTACAAGCTTGGACTCAGTTACAAAGCCACACTATATAATCCATCCTATCTTACTCCTTTCTGATTTAACCATTCTAATCCAGGCACTGCACAAGTCACATAATAGTTTGTTAACATATTCAGCTTCCTTCTTTTCATTAACTACAAGCCTTCTCTGTGTGACCTAATGAGTAGCACGTCTTTTAAATATTAACTATACCAATGACTCCCCAAATCTAGAGCTCTAGCTCTATCTGTTCCTATAACTCCAAATCCAAATATATAACTGCTTAGTTGACATTGCTACATGAATGCTTAGAAGACATCTCAAACTAGTGTAGTCAAAACATAACTCTTTATTTACAATCTACCAAAACTTCTCTTTTCTCATCATTCCCATTCAGTAAATAGCATACCATCCACTCACTTGCTCAAAGCAAAAATCAAGAGTAATCCCAGACTTCTCCATTTCCGTTCTCCAAACCTTCCTAACACACATACAAACACATCAGCCTTTAAACAGAAAAAAAAAAAAAAAAAAAGAATAGTGGAAATGGCTTATTAGTATTTTTATCTCACAGATAGATATTTAAGCTCAGGAAATAAAAAATGTCTTGTGTACTCATTGATTTAAATGTAGATTCAGGGAATACATTAATGGGTTTCCTGATGTACAGTTCAATGAACCTGAAAACCCCTCTACATAACATAATCTCAAGCATAAACTTTGTTAATTCTGATTATTTTAAGTCTGTTGTACTATAATGATTAGACAGCTAATGATAACATTTATAGTGCTAAATCATGTATTATTTTATTTGGGTTTAATGACATTATATGCTCTAAATAGTTCTAAATATTTAAGGATTTTCAGAGTTGTATGTCTACCTTAAGACTGAGAAATACAATATCCTCTCAATTACCTTTGTTGCTCAGTAACTAATGTAACTTAGAATTACTTAATTTTAAAAAGGAAATTCATATTATTTCATCTACCTGGGATCAGGCAGAGGAAAATAGGTTTACAAAGAGCCAGTAAATAGCCTGGAGGAGATCTTTTTGCAAAGTAAATATAACAAAGTTTTTTCTAATTGGGTAGCTATTTTGCCTTGTTGTTGTGTTTATGTTGTTTTGATGTATTTGTCCTCAGGCTTTGGGGATGGGGAGGGGAAGGAGATCCACAAATAGTGACATTTGTACATATTCCAAAGCTGAGAAGTAAAATTAATATTACTCAAGAAGCAACTCTGAGCATGTTTATCTTAGCATATTTTCTTCTAAGCTTCGGTAATGAGCCTCTAAAATTGTTATAGTATACACAGATAATAATCAGTGAGTTTTTTCACATCGCTTCTGGAAAAACTGCTTTGTGTTCCAGTTTTAATTAGTGTATTATTATCCATTGCTAATTTGAGGGGTTTAGTCTAGAATTAGCGCACAGCTGCAGAGAATGCAGGCGCACGAATTGCTGGATTAGCTGGAGTTCACATAAAGGGGAAGGAGTAAATGAGGGGAGATGCAACAAACCATATCCTCTAAATAACTTCCCGAATTTACCAGCTATTACTTACAATTTAAAAGTGAATTCCTCGATGGAAAGGAAGCTGTGTTTCTACATTTGGCTTGTTTTATAATATAATAACAAAATGTAGGATTACCTTTTTTTTGGAAAAAGTTAAAACATTCAGGAAACTAAAGAGAATAACTTAACTTTACCTACTATTCAGACTTAATCAGTGTCAAAATGTTGCCATATTTGCTTTACATTTTTCTAAAAGCAATAAAACTCTGAAGCAGCAGTTTTAGCCCCTTTAGAGCCCTCCTCACCACCCCCTCCCACCCCACTCTCTTCTCTCTCACCCAGAGGAAACCAATTTCTGGAGCTGGTGCAAGTCCTCTCCACCTAGGTTTTTATACTTTTCCAGATGTTTGTAAATTTACAACATATACTGTATTTTTTTTATGGTTAAACCTTACATAAATGATAACATACTATAAATAATATGCTGTTGTAACTTATTTTTTCACTCAGCATCATGGTTGGACAACTTCTCCTTTGTGATATGTATACAGTCAAGTTTGCTCATCTTAATAGCTGCATTAAAAATGTTGCCTTTCTAGCATACTCATGGTGGGATAAGAATTCTTTAAAGCTGTAGTCCTCAACTCCTGGGCTGCAGAACCCTTACTCCCTCACCCCATCCATGGAAAGTTGACTTATATTAAGCTTGGGGGTGGGGGGGTCAGAGCAGGAAGTGAGCAGCAGGTGAGAGAAGCTTCATCTGTATTTACAGCTGCTCCCCCATTGCTCACATCACTGTCTGAGCTCCCCGCAACTCCCTGCCACGTCTGTGTAAAAATTGTCTTCCATGAAACTGGTCCCTGGGTCCCTGGTGCCAAAACGGTTGGGGACTCCACTGCTTTAAAGCAGAGGTTCTCAAGCAGGGGCAATGCCACCCCAGGAGCCTTTGGAAATGCAAGGGAGCCTTCTTTCTATAACAATGTATTTGTTTTCTAGGGCTGCCATGACAAAGTGCCACAGACAGGATAGCTTAAACAACAGAAATTTATTTTCTCACAATTCTGGAAGCTAGAAGTCTGAGGTCAAGGTGTGGGCAGTATTTGTTTCTTTTGAAGCCTCTCTCCTTGGCTTGTAGGCTATCCTCAGTGTCCTCACAAGTTCCCCTTCTGTAATACATCTGTGCTCTAGTCTCTTCATATTAGACGAGCGCCTACTCTAATGACCTCATTTTAATTTAATTACCTCTTTAAAGACCCTATCTCTAAATATATATATATACACGCATACATATACATATATACACACATACATACATATATACATATATGTATTCATTCTGAGGAAAACTAGAGGTTAGGACTTCAATATGTGAGTTAGATGGTGGGGACACAATTCGCCCCATACTACGGGGTGCTATTGGATAAACAGGGCAGGGGTCAAGAGACACGAACATCCTGCACTGAAGGAAGGCATTGTCCCTGACCCTGGAATGTCATTAGGACATTCCTTTAGGATATAAATCAACAAGTAGAATTCCTGGGTTGGAAGTATATTTTACTACGTATTGTCTAAATGCTCTCCAAATAATTGTACCAATTTAAATTCCCAAAAGCAGCATATGGAAACTTGGATTTCCCCCCATCCTTGCAAACAATTAATGTGTTCTCAAACTTTTAAAATAGATCCAATATCATGGGTATGAACTATTGTTTGTGGCTTCAATTTTCATTTATTTGATTCCAAATGAAATTGGAGATATATACATATATGTATGTATATGAATATGCATATGTATCATTCTAGTTATCTGCTCTGTAAATTGCTTCTTATAGCAGTTACCCATTTTTTTCTTTTATATTTATTCTTGATATTCTGGACATTGTCCTTTTGTTATTTTTACATTTTTCAAATACCTTCTCCCAGCATGTAATTTACCTTTAACTTTGTTTCTGGTGTCATACTGAAGAATAGTTGACTACATTGAAATTCATCAGTAATTTCCTTTGTGTAAGTGGCCATACTTAAGAAAGCCTTCCCTATCCAAAGGTCATAAAGATATTCTATTTCTTTCTAAAAAATTCTAAATTTTATCTTTCAAATTTAGATCTTTATCTAAATCTTATTTTTGTTATTATACAAGGCAGAAATTTAATTTTTGAATATAAATTGACAATTAGCACATCACCATTTAGTGAATATGTAATCATTTCCCTACCTCTCTCAAATAATAATTTTCCAGTTAAGTATGGTTCTCTTTTGGAGTCCTCCTCTTTGACCCTGTGTGTCTACACTACCACTTAGACTGTTATAACTGCTATAACTTTTTGATAAATCCTGATATTTCCCAGGGAAACGATCTCTCCTTCTTTTTCTTCAAAAGTGCCTTGGCCCATTAGTCTTCTATCTGAATTTTTGAATTAGCTTGCCATGCTGGTGAAAAGGAGAAATAGATGCAATTTTCTTTGAAGTGCATTAAACATACAAATTAATTCGGAGAAAAAAGTCATCATTAAATATTGAGTCTTCCCATCATGAGCATATCTTATTAATTCAACTTTTAAAAAATGATGTCTTTTAACAACATATTATAACTTTTCCACATATTATGCATATTTCATGAGATTTATGTATATTTATCATAAAATGTTTTTTGCTATATGAATGGCATCTTTTCTTTATTAAGTTATTGGATTAGGTATTAATGGGTTTAATAAAGGAGTAATTTTTACTTTGGAATGTTCGTTTTAGATTCTAGCAGAATTATTAAATGCTCATTTTAGTTCTAACAGTTCATCTCTGGAGCTTCTTATATTTCATATACAGAAAATCATATAAACAAAAATCACAAATTTTCTCTTATAAATTCTTATCCCTCTTTTTTTTTATATTTGTGCATTTGCTAGGGCCTTTGTAAAAATGCTGAATTGTGTCAACTGGTATATATAATTTTGTCAGTCTTAATGAGACTGCTTTTCAAGTTTAACCATTAAGTATGATGCTTATTATAGGTTTCTAATAAATAACTTTTAGCAACTTCCAATGCATAGTTTACAAATATTTTTAAAAGATTATCAGTTTGGATTTTTACCAAAAAACTCTCTATATTGAAATTGTCATATGGTTTATATCATTTAATCACTTCATGTGGTGAATTTCACTAATAGAACAAATCTTAATTGGTAAAACTATTATTTATTGTTTTTTATTTTTAGATGGATTTGTTTTTCTCACATTTTATTTACATGTATTTTCACTAGTATAATATATCTATAATTTTCTTTTCTTATACTGCCCTATCCAGTTTTAATTTTGTATCACAGTTATACTAGTTTCAGAAAATGATTTGATTAGTGCAGCAGAGACCTCTACTTACCTCCCAGTCTCTCTCTCAATCTCTATTTTTCCTTTCTTTCTGAATAGGACATCTCTGAGGACATTCTGGCTTATTTCCTGTTCATTTCCACCTACATGTGACCATGCCATAGGCTCTGGGAGGCCGTCACATTCCCATGTGAACTGTTTCTCATGGAGTTTTGCACGTACAATAGTGAAGTCTGATATGAAGGCTCTGGGTCTAGTCAAAGAGATATATTAATAAACAGAAGTGTTGCATGAGATCTCCAGGAAGTTTTCTTAAAAGAGAAAGTGTATATTTTGATTTTTCTACTTTCCTTCTGTCTGGCACACTGGTTGTGATAGTCAACGCTCTGTCAGCCACACTGAACCACAACATGAGCTAGAAAATGGAAGCCTAAATACTAAAGAAGGCGGTAGAGAAAGAGTAGAACCTGGCTTCCTGAAGATGCTACAAAGCTGGCCTTGCATACCAGCTGTGAAAAGTGTGTGTATGTGTACGTGTATGGTGTATGTGTGTGTGTTTGTGTTTGTGTAATGAAGTTCTATCTTGTTTAAGCTGCTGTTATTGTAAGGTTTTCTTAGGCATATACAGCTGAATCTAATGCTTATTAGGTAGTAATTTTAATTCCTTTTATTGCAGTCACTGAAATAATTTGTTTAAAATAAGGATTATCTACTAAAGGTTTCTAACAATCTTCCGCAAATCCCTTGGCCTCCAGTGTGTAGTTTGCTTCATCCTCAGAGAAAGAGGCCCAAGGTAATTATAGAGTTGCTACTCTCCAAACACTCAGGAAGAAGTAGATCTGTGTGGCCCAAGGGGTGGAGTGTGGCTTCAAGGAGGTATGCTGCTCAGATCCTCCTTCGAGAGAAACTGCTAGGGAAAGCACAGTTGATTAGCAGCGTGCAGATGTTACAATTCTGGAACACTGTGGTGTTCATGCCTAAGACTCACTTATACCAAATCACTACCAGCCGGTGCTGGAGCACGAGGAGGTGCTGGAGCCATTTCTGCCCAGCGTGGGACGGACTGTTAGCCTTTACTCAGGAACTCCCTTTTGGCTTGGTTGAGACTTACTCAGAACTTAACTGTAGTCAGAATCTCTTTCTGCCCAATACTCCTTCCTTTCCTCTCCTCTGTTACAGGGGACAGACTGATACCACGTGCTGAAGGTATTCCTTGGTTATCCCTTCTTCCCTCATGTGATCTTTCACAGGATTTCCTGCGATAACTGTCTTCCATATTTGTTTTAGCATGTGCTTTTCAGAGAGCTCACATTAACACAGAGCCAAGGCATTAAAAATGAAAAAGGGGGCACTACCAACTAAGTATAGAAATAATCCACTTAGAAGATAATCTAGATAATCAGCAATAAAGCCACAGAGTTTCGAAGTATGGAGTCAAAATAGAATTATAGAGGGACCTGGGAAATTCGGAGCCACAGCAGTAGAACTATAATATCCTCATCTGCAGTTGGCCTCCAGCGTACTAGCCACTTTGTGCTCATTTTACCTGACCAGCCTGATGTTATCGATGAAATGGCTTAATGCAACATTCTGCAGGGCTTCCATTAGAGGGGTCCCATACTGAGCAGAAATAGTACTGCCTGAGTACCTCCACCATGCTCAGGCACTGGCTGGAAGCAGTTCAGAGAATGCATGGCCTGGGCATGAATCCCAGGAAAAATCTGAAGATGCAGCAGCTGCAGGCTGGCAGTCTGTTAGCTGACCCCTTCCCCCACAGCAAGTCCTTTTGAAGGGTTCTCAAAAGGCACAATTCCTTGAGTGCCACAGAGCCTAAATTCCACTTTTCCTAATATTAGTACTGGAATGTCTATATACAAATAGTATATTATACATGTTATGTCTGATATTACCCTTGATATTAAAACTGTTATTAATACCACTACTAATTATTGGTTAATGGGTTACTATCTAGGTTACTTAATTGTGAGTTGTTTGGTCATTATGCATGCTATTTTCTTTATTGTTTCTTTTTCTCTTAAATTCTATAATATTTTGTCTGTTATTAGTATTACTAAACCTTATTCAATATCAGTTTCCTAGAATTTTATAAACAAAGCACACTTCCTCACCAGTAAATATTGGATTTTTTATTTTCAAAAATGTAAATAAAAATCAAGCATTCAAATAGCAGAGTTCTTACAATCAGGCATATTCAACTTGAATTTCATAAAATGGAAAAATAGCTTTCAGCAAATAATTTGCAAGTATTAAAGATATTAATGAAGAAGGAAAAGGAGGAATCATTGTGATATTAAAATATCTATTTCCCATTGTCTTTTGATGAAAGCACCAAAAAAGCTTTCCTGTCCATACATGCAGAAAATGCAGGAACTAACAAAATGTACGCTTGTCAGCTTTGTTTGCCTCCACCAAAACCACATTTTAGTCTAAGAAAACTAAAAGATACACCAAGTCTTAAAATCTTGAGAGACTTCTAAGGAGACTGTGGTCTATTTGTGTCGCTAACCATACAGTTAGCGACACAAATAGGTTGTGATAGGACCAGCAGTCTGGAGTAGAAGTCAGGAGATAGGTGGAGATTGTCAGAGAAGATTTTAAGTTCTGCCCTTGCCTCTTTCTCACATTGCTTTGGAACAGTCTTTGTCTAATCTTCACATAAATCAGGCCAGCCCTACCTGTGCTAAAGGAGTGTTAACAGGATCGCACAAAAGACCTACTAGGTAAAGAGCTAACAGAAATGGCACAGATCCACAACCCTTCAGCCTTCTGCCAAAATGGCAAACCCTGTCTTTTATTTACATTCAATATACCATGTATGATTTTTTAAATTATGTCTCTGTTAATGCTGTAATCAAGAGTCCTTTTGAGTGCGTGTCCATTGTCTGTCATTTTTCTTAGTTTTCTTTCAAGTTGAATTATTTCCTTGAGAGTATAGTTATTTTTTGTTGAATACCAGATATTTTATAGGAATGATTATTTTTTAAAAATGATTTCTCCACAGAATATTGGCAAATGAAATCTGGCAATATAGAAAAAGGATAATATATCACTACCAAGCAGGATTTATTTCACATATGCCAAGTTGGTTCAACATTTTAAAATAATCCATCTATTTTACTACATCAACAGGCTAAAGAAGAAAAATCATATGATCTTCTGAACAGATGCACAAAATGCATTTGACAAAATTCAATATCCATTAATGATTTTAAAAATAGTCTCTCAGTAAAATGTGAGTTTAAAAAAACTTCAACCAGATAAAGGACATTACTTGTAAAAACCTTCAGCCAACATCATAATGGTGAAATACCGCATGCTTTCCACTTAAGATTGGTACCAAGGCAAAATGTCTACTTTTTTTTACTTCTGTTCAATACAGGTCCTAGCTAGTGCAATAAGGAAGAAAAAGAAATAAAAGGCATCTAGATGGAAAGGGAAGAAATAAAACAGTCTCTATTCACAAAGGACATGATGGTCTGTATTAAAAATCTTAAGGGATCTACAGAACAGCTACTAGAACTAACGGATGAGTTTAGCAAGATCATTGGGGACAAAGTCCATATATAAAAATCAATTGTTTTCAATATACTAGCAATAAAAAATTAAAAACTGAAATTAAACAAAACAATGGGGTTTTTTTTACAATAACACCAATATATGAAACATTTTGTGATAAATGTAATAAAATATGTGGAAGATTTGGATGCTGAGAACTATAAAACAATGTTCATAGATTGGAGAAGTCAGTATTGATAAGAAGCTAATTCTCTTCAAACATAGTCTAAAGATTTGATAGAATCCCAATTAAAATACCAAAAACTTTTTTGTGTGAAAGTCAACCAAAAAGCTGATTATAAAACTTATAGCAAAAAAGCAAAGAAACTAGAATATCCTCTCCAAAAATTTTTAAAAATCAAAGCTGGTAGACTCACCACAGTACTTGACAATAAAATCTACTAAAAATTTATAGCAATTAAAGCAGTGAGGAAAAGCAAAAGGACAAACATAGAGATCAATGGAACAGACTAAACAAACAGTACAGAAATAGACCCTCACATATGTGGTAAATTGATTTTCAGCAAAGGTTCCAAGGAAAATTGAATAGAGAAATTAGTATTTTCAATAAATGTTGTTGGAATAATTGGACAGCCATATGCAAATAAATGAACCTCAACCCATATCTCACATCATAAACAAAAATTAGCTTGAAGAATCATAGACTTTAACGCAAGACCTAAAACTCTAACACTTTGGAAAAAAAGCATAAGAGACAAAGCTCAGTGACCATGAGTTATGTGAAGATTTCTTAAAGCACAAAAAGCACAAACCATAAAAGATAAAAGTGATAAAAAGAACTTCATCAAAATTAAAATTTTCTGCTCTTTGAAAGACACTGAGAAGACAATGAAAAGACAAGCCACAAACTAAGAAAAAATATTCACAGGACACATATATGATAATGGACTTATATCCAGGTTATAGGAAGATCTTTTGTAAACAAATAAGAAAACAAGCAAACAAAAACATTAAAAATATGGACAAAGGCTTTGAACACTTAAAAAGATAAGCTGATAAAAAATAATCACATGAAAAGAAGTTGAACATCATTAGTCAAGAGAAAATTGAAAAACGGCAAAGAGATACCACTGCACATTTAGAATGGCTATTTTTCTTTTCTTTTTTAAGGAAAAAAACAAAAAAGCCTGACCACACCAAGTGCTGGTCAGTATGTGAAGCAACTGGAGTTCTCATATATTGTTAGTGGGAATGCAAAACTATATAGCCACTCTGGAAAAAAAATGAGCAGTTTATTTTAAAGTTAAACATATATTTACAATATGTTCCAATAATCTGACTCCTAGGAATTTACCCAGGAGAAATAAAAATACATGTCCACACAAAAAACTATACATAAGCATATACATCAGCTTTATTTAAAAATGCCCCAAACTGGAAAGCATTTAAATGTCTATGAAATGATGAATAATAAACTGTGGTACATCCATACAATGCAATACTTACTCAGCAATAAAGTGGAACACATGATTGATTTATGTAAACACAGACATGAATTTCAAATGCACTGTTAAGTGAAAATATTCAGACCCAAAAAGCATATGCATGATTACACTCATATGACGTCCTAGAAGAGGCAAAACCATAGTGACAAAAGTTGAACCAGTGGTTGCCATAGGCACGGTGTGAGGGAGTGGATTGACCACAAAGGGACATGAGGGACTTTGCGGATAATAGAAATATTCTCCGTCTTTAACATGGTGGCAATTACACGAGTATGTGCACTTGCCAAAATTCCTAGAGCTATCCACTAAAAAGGGAAAACTTAACTGAATGTAAATTGCACCTCAAAAAGCTTTACTTCAAAAAATTTAATCAACTAAAGACAAATGTAATTTTTTACCTTTGTTTTGAGTAGACAACTAGTGGCACAAGCAATCTGAGATCATTGCCATCACTAAAATGAATTCAAGTGACTTGAGGCTTTGGTCAGTCCCCGCAACAGCTGGGCCATACCCAAACCAGCCTTACTGCCGGGGCATAGCCTTCAGAGTCCTGGCACAGTGTGCACGGGTCTTCTAAGTCTTGGTGGTCCCTGGACCTCAATTTTTGCCCCTACAGTTTTGCAAGTCGGTCACAAGTCCTGCTCAGCTTCTCGGCTTCTCACTCGACTGTTCTAGAATTGGCAAAATCCTTTAGGAGAAACTGTCTCCAAGTACTGGGCCCATTTATCTGGGTTTCTTCTCTTTTCATTAATGTTATTCCTATACTTCTTCACTGCTTTGTTAGCTATCAGGTATATTCAAGCAAATTTAATAATAATCATAAAAAATTGTCCAGTTTTACTAGTCATTCTCATTGTGAGAGTTAATTTACCTATTCCATTATTACTCAGAGGACCTCTGCCATTTCCAATATTCATTTTCTAAGGGTGCTTTAGTCATCACTATTTCTAACCAATAGAAAAAACAGGCGATGCCCAGGGAAAGAGGCTTTTGGGATTTTGTTTTGTTTTTTAATCCAGTAATATCTATTTTCTGACCTTCCCTCAGGGAGGTCTGAGGAATGTAGTTGCAGACGCACAGCCCAGGAAGAAAGAGACAGCAACTGCCTTTGCCGCGTGGAGCTACCAAACGATATTCTAAACTAATATTTTGGTTCTTGTACCTTATCGACTCAGAGATCTGCTCTTCATTTGAATCCTTAAGATGATAATTTTTTTTTTCCTGTTATATAGTATTTTTTCATATGCTTCATGATAAATTCTAACAATTTGTCTCAAAATAAAGAAATATCTCTCTGGGCTTATCCTCTGTGCAATCTCATAACTTCTGGCCTATTCCTCCTCCTACAGAGAAGATAATGCCCAACTAACCAAATTTTCAGTGTTTTTCAGGTTTTGTCTCCTACAGTCCTGCTGACCTGAGGTGGATTCTTTGCTTGGTCCCGACATCGCGTTTGTGTTTCAATTCCTGAATGTTCAACACCACCTTCCAAAGCAACTCACCCACTTTCTGCCTGGATTTCTGCGAGTTTCATTGGACCATCTCTTTCTGTTCACAGTGAGAAATCACAGATAGGTGAAAAGAAGAAGGAGACAGTATTGTGCTGCTTCAGAATGGAACTCCCTCAGTCCCGAGAAAGCTGCCTCACCGTTTATAGTGAAGACAATTTTCTGAGCCAGGGGTAAAGCAGTAGGGAAGAAACAAGGGTCTTTAAACTATTTTCAAGTGGATTGATTTCCACTGTTTCTAATTACATGGAACCTGGAAATCATTTTTTTGGTTGTTGTTTTAATTCTTAGATAATTGAAAGCTCCTAGATTCTAGTATCAGTAAACTTCAAGTCCAGTTTTGGTGACGACATGAGAGTTCAACCTTTCTTTTTTAAAATATTTTAGTGGGAAAATTGGGATACGTCCAGTCAATAACTACTTTCTAGACCCCATTTTAAATCAGAATATTGTTGTGTTTGGCCATATTTTACATACTATTATTTTCATCACCTAATCTTGAATTACCTTTAAAATTTTTTGCAAATTTTTCAGCCGCCTTTATCCAGTTTAAGATCACTAAACATGACACCATAATGTCTATAGTACTTGAACAAACATGACAAATAAAATCAAGGGCATAGCATTGGAATGTGAATTGCATTATGAATTGAGAATGATTCAGTATCTGACAAGTCGTATGACTAATAAAGAAACATTAGAAATAATTTCCTCTGAAATCCTCACAAATTCAGAAGATCGGATCACATGCACCACCAGAGGCCGCATTTTAAGCCAGTCTGTGCAACTCTAGCTGCAAATGTTTAAGCATAAAAATGAAACACAGAATTATGTAACTACATAATTTTTCTTTTGTGTCAGTGCTTTGTTTTGTTTTGCCTTTAAACCTAGTGAGTTAGTTTAATATGTTTTACTTGGGATAAAAGGAAAAAAAAAAAAAACCCATAAGGAGAGGCTAGCCTCTTAATGCATTCCAAAAAGAGAGCAAAATAAAGCAAATTTTCACCATTCATGGTTATTATTTGTGGGGCTACAATTATATACTCTAGAATAATCATTACAATTCATATGTTACATACAGTTACTCTCACTGTTTTGTAACATAAAACATAATGATTCTTTACATATCTACATAAATAAGCCTCCCCCATCCTGTATCTTTAGGAATCACTGTGACATAGCTCTGAAACTAGACACTCCATTAAATTAATGAATAAATAAATTAAAAAGACCAGTAATCCTTCCGAATTTATATGCTGCTTAAAGGTGTTATAAAGCAAACCTTGCAAATGACATTTCCAGGCACTCCATTCATCTAAAATAAAATTCACATATTTGATGGGTAGAATATGCTATTTATATTTACATATAAATGACTGCTTCCTGTACAAATGGCTAAACCACCCTTAAATAAAGCAAACACAAAAAATGCATGATTATTCCACATTTCCTGCAAACCTATGGATGCATTTTGTTCTACCCATGGCAGAACACAGCCCTTATGTCTTGGAATCGGAAATTCACAAGCCGCCAAAGAGGAAGAGACAGCTCTCATTTGGGTCTTTAGATACAGTCTGTGTTTTCTGTGATTCATCTAGGTTTTTGTTTCTTATTTGGATTTTGTTTGTTTGTTCCTCTGTGAGTTGGAAGTTTTGTTTTTAACGCTAATCGGGTGTCCTTAAAAGGCTGTATTACCAATGAAAATACTTAAGCTCCTTTTTTCCCTTTTCAGAACAATATACCACTTCATTTCCCTAAATTCACTCCGCTTTTGCGGTTTTTCGCATGTGTTACTTGAGAATGTTGGCAGATCTGGAATTTTATGAGGAGAACTGCACTGCAAGCTGCTTTTTTCAAATCCGACTCACGGAGAAGTTTTTCTCCCTAGCTCTCCAGGCCCAGGTCACACATGCTCTTTGCAGCATGTCAGGAGCCAATTAGAGCATTTGTTCAGGCTGGAATGCCCTCTTCTCTCAGAGGCTGCTCGTGCTGAATTTGTTGGGCTTTTTAATGTGATGTTGAGATCTGCTCCTGCTTGACTCCTGCAGCTGGTTTTGATCAGGCTCCTCTAAAGAGGAAGTTTCAATTAGCTCAGCTCCAAATGTGCTCTGGAGGTACATTTTTATGACTATTCAACTAATAGCACTCTTTGTTCCTAGTGGTGTGTGACTCCTTAACAAACAGCCATTCGTGTGAGTCACGGAGTGACTTTATAGCAAGGCTAGGCTGTGCCAAAACCAGAAGAATGAGACAGCCAAATTGAATTAGTGGTTGAAACACATTAATTTATGCTAGATAAATGTTATTGTGGTCCCGTGGGCAAGCACTCAGGTCATAGGCTTTATGAACTATTTGCAGCAAGAGAGCTTCATGGCAGTAAATCAGCCCTAGAGCAGGACTTTGTAAAGGACTTACAACCACTTACTCTCTCCTGTTCCCTTGAATTGCCTCTGCCTTTTTCCCTTTCTCCCATTGAGACAGCTAACCATTTTGTACACGTTTTGTGATATTTAACATATAAGCAGTTGGATTAATGATTTGTGTGGGCTTCGTCTGACTCTGGTTGAGACATGGCCATGTATTATGCCCGTGGCCCTCACCGCAGGCAGCTGTGTGTTTATCATTCCAGACTGCAGCTCTCAGTGGGTGCAGAGCTCTGGCTTAGCACCAGCTTGCAGAGTCTGTGCAGCTGCGCCGTAAATGGAAACCTTGATGTCTCAAACACAGCGCACACAACCAAGTCCTGACAAGGCTATTTCTCTTCTGGGAAGGAATTAGATCCACTTAAGGCTGGATTATTTCTAGAGTAAGAAAAGTAGAAATAAGTGTTTTCTGGCTGCAAATTGTGGCAAGTGAGAGATGATGCCAAGAAAGAATTATGCATAAATGATAGTGTTTAAACTTGTTTTTATGTATTTAGATGTGTCTCTGCCAAAAAACTGACAAGGCCTCTCTGTTGGCATTTTTTTTCTGAGAAAGACCACTCACGTACTAAACATTTTCTTAATAAAGAAATAATTGTAAATCATTGGTGTCTAGGCAGGTGATAACCAGTTTACCTTAAACATGATCTCTTGCAAAACCCAGAGAAAACAACTGGCTGGGCAAAGAGCAATGAATCACCATCTCCCTCACTCCACAACACCAAAAATGCCCGTGCATCAATCAGGACCTTAGCAAATTTAGTGCGGTGGACAAGGGCTTGGGTTTCAGAGTTGGTTCTTGGTTTATATACTGACTCTGTCCCTTACTGGCTTGGCAATAGCAAGTAAATTCCAACTCCCTGTCTGTGTCCTCACATATAAAATTGAGAAAATGGTAATACCTACTTCTGAGGGTTGTTGTTGAGATTAATGAAGTTCACGAATGAAACCATTAACAAAGGGAATGGAGAACATGGTAAGCCTTCAACAAAGGGTAGCATGCATTAATTATTGGTGTTGCTATTATTACTGCTATTGATCCAAAAGGAGACAATCTCTGCCTTTTATTTTAATTCCCCAGTGGCTAGTGGAAGGAGCTGCTGGGAGAGTAGAGGTTGCCTTTTTCTGGCATAATCTATTCTTCTAACTCGAAGAATACCCAAGAGCTACCCACCATATTCTGTTCAGCCCACTGACCTTGACCTACCTAGCCCTTTGGTCCTACTCCACTCTAATGTTTGTTTTTTATACTTGAAGACATCTTCTATGACATTCATCTTGAATATTTAGCATGGAGTAAAGAGGCTGACATATGACAGCCACTCATCACATTGCTTGTAAATCCAACATCATGTTGTTGAATGCCCATGTATGGGCTTATAGCTATATGTGCAGACTTCTTACGGGTGAAATTCTTCAAAATTCAGTACAAATTCCCAAAATTAGACAAAAGATAACTTTTCAGACAAAAAAAAAAATTGCTGCTGTCCCCTTTCATCCTGGAAAAGAAAAAAGAAAAAAAAAAATACAACCTACCCCCAGGGCCTTTAAGTTTTCTGAATTAGTTTAATCCTGTGTATGTTGCTCTAGCTGAGTTCCCAACTAAAGCCCATTCAACTGTTTGAATTCAATATATTGGTTGCTATGCCGTCATTACCTAGTTACTTGGCTGATTTAAAAAAGAAACATATTTAGACAAAACTTTATAACTTATTTGTGTATATAAGTACATTAAAAAACATTTGTATTTGCCCCACTTCCCATTTTAAAATGGAGTTTCTTAAGACCAGGTCCTGTGTCTTCTCAAACTCCAAAAAATGTGTGTAGCACCTTTTTGGATATGTTCCTAAGTGGATGTTACATGCAAGTGATGTGCGTGACTTAATTTCCCATGTTCAATTTAACATTCTAAGTCATCAGACAGAATTTCTTATCCTATGGGCTTTTTACTGAGGTAGTAAGAAAAATTAAGTATAATCTAATGTGGAAATAGTTGTTGGGCCACAATACCTGGGTTTTTCAAGAACATGAGGGCTGTCCATAAAGTATCCAGCCATTGTTAATCTAATAAGAACAGTGACATGGCCGGATACTTTCTGGACAGCCCTCCTATGTTTATTTCAATATTAAAAGTTCCACCAGAGCAGGGACACTGTCTCCCTAGTTCTTCCTCCACAGTTTATTCCAGTGCTTAAATCAGTCCTCTGGCACACAGGCCCTGAAGTATTTGTTGAAATTATTATTTAGTTAATAAAAAGTGGTTGAACAATAAATTAGTTCTTATTTCTTCCCCATGTTTCTGATTTCCTTCAAGTCATGTTCTCTTCACATTTTTTCCTCTGCTTCTTAAACATGTATTTCCTTACTATAGAAACCACTTCCTCAAGGATCAATTTCCATGAAAAAAAATTTAGAACTGATAATATTAAAACAGTTTTATAACAAACAAATGTTGAAATTTGCATAAGATGTTGTCTCTTGCCAAAGGTACTGATGTTTAAACTGCAGGAATGTGGTTTCTCCTGGAACTTTCTGAGCAGCTCAAAGTTGTAAGACAAGTCCTTGGTCTAGTAACAGACTGAAGTCCAGGGCAGAACATCATGAAGAGTGTCTGTCACAGTCCAGAAGTCACGGGCTTGTAAACTCCCCCTGGAGATGGCTAATCAATAAAAGTTCTGTGCTTAGGATTTTGTCCATTTTGTTAATTAGGCCAAGGAACAGGCCTTTGTGGCAATTATTCAGACAGCGATGTAAAAAGATAGCCTGACAGACGAACCTCCGTAATCCACTTACATCTCACAGAAGCCAAAGGGTTGGAGAAGCCGATTAACAAGCCTTCTGCCTGTCTGCTTGGAGATGTTGTTAAACCCGGAGTCTGCACAGCACCTGAGGCAGTCTGTTAATAAAGATCGTTTGTAGCAGATTTCTGTTCTATTAAGAATGGACATAAAACAGCATAATTTAAAACATGTCAATAACTCAAGGCAAAAATGCCAAACATAGTCTGTTCTGTCTTTATAAAATGGAGCCAAATATACACAAGGAAACTGCCAGGAAGGCTTCTGCTGGCTGAGTTTAGAGATTGTTCTTGATGAATAATGTGATCCTTCAAGTTAAAACCGCCTCGTGGGTGGGTACCTCTGTGTCTTTTCTGTAGTAAACTCAAGGGATCTTTTCTATTTAAGGGCCAGTGAGACTTCTAACCTCCAGTCCTAGAAGATGTCTTCAAACCTGTGCCCTTTCTCAGCCCCATGAATTCATAATAGCTTGTGAGTGTTTCATTGTTTTTTATTTTATTTTTTTCCTCATTCTTTCTTTCTCCTGAGTGGCATTTATGGGCTCTTTGGGAACAGATCTTTATAGACACTGAGCTAGGGTTAGGGTGTCTTAGGAAAATTCACTGAAGAATTTAAAATCATCAAGCACAGTGCCACTCTTTGTTTTATACATTTCGTTAAGTAAGCTAGTCTGTTTTCAATGACTGTGCTGTATTTTTAACACAAAAGCAAGGACCAGAAAGTCAATATTCCTACAGCAGTTGTGTGGTGCTTACTGTATCATAATGGCAAAGGCTGACGGACAGTGTTCTAAGTGAGCGCTTGGGGTGAGAGGAGGGCTGTAAAGGGAAGGCAGTGCACACCGCAGACGTGCACTGAACCCTGCCGTGTTTAACAGGTCTGCAGATTGAAATTCAGTATGCGATGTCTCCTGCATCAGGTTTGGGTGGATGGTTGAGCCTGAGTGATATTATCTGCTCTGTTAGAAGGAGTCTTATGAGCCAAGTGGTGGTTTTAATTAAAACTAGTAGGTTGAGAGAAGTGGTTTGGCAATTTCAATTGATTTATTGTGTTTATGACATCTGGGCCTGATTTATTGTATTGACTTGCAGAATGTTTTTGGATGCTCACCCTACATATTTTCATTCTGGTTTAGGGGACTCACAGTCTATAAGTACGTAGCATTTGCATTCTATAATGATTTTAGTTTCCTCTTTTTGTTTTCTTATTTTGGTAGGATGGTAAGTATGGCATTCATCTTGTAGAGATTCTGTGGGTCAGTGTGCATGAACAGGGCTGCTTGAACAGTAGTTCTGGGTTGGAGTTCATTATTATCATCCAACCTAAGTTTGTGGAAAGACAGAGTGAGAGAGATTGACTGACAGTTTTTTAATTTAGTTTATAAATTGCCAAACTATTTGCTCTATGTTATGGTTTTCCTAAATTTTTAAATTTGGGTCTTGGATATAAATATGAACACCATGTCATAGAAATTTTGTTTCCAATTATCCGAAAGTAGTGAGCATATTCAGCTGGACATTATAGTTGAGTGTCCCCCAATCCAAATTTTATTGCAGGCAAGTCTCCACTTCAAACTCCACAAAACATGTGTGAGAAGGGAGAGGAGAGAAGAGTCAAGCTGCAGTTTCTGCCAGAGGGGAAGGCAGAGAAGTAAGCAGGTCCCAGTCAGCCTAAATGTCTTGTTAATCTATGACTGAGTGGTTGTACATCCGAGTTACAGACACTGTTATGATGCAGCTATATCCTACAACTGGGGCCCCTTAGCCCTTACCTGAACCCCCCAGCCAAGGTTCTGGAACAAGTCAGAGAGAATGTTAGGAAGCTTAGGTAAACATCTTAGGCATATCAACTTCAAGTCAGCCAGTGGCTCAGCTGACTCTGACCTTCTGCCTCAGTAGTAGAAGCTAGACTTTGCCATTTTTCTTGGTAGTCAGCCTCTAAGTGGTGTTTAATCTACTTAGAATGACCCCCTATTTTTCATTCTTGGCTGGGTGTGGTGGCTCATGCCTGTAATCCTAGCACTCTGGGAGACTGAGGTGGGAGGATCGCTTGAGGTCAGGAGTTTGAGACCAGCCTGAGCAAGAGTGAGACCCTGTCTCTACTAAAAACAGAAAATTTAGCCGGGCGTGGTGGCATGCTCTTATAGTCTTAGCTACTCAGGAGGCTGAGACAGGAGGATTGCTTGAGCCCAGGAGTTTGAGGTTGCTGTGAGCTAAGCTGATGCCACGGCACTCTAGCCCAAGCAACAGAGTGAGACTCTGTCTCAAAAAAAAAAAAAAAAAAATTAAAATATATATATTTTTTATTTTGGTACCTATTTCTCTATTTCAGTAGACTATCTTGCTAGTCTTCTTAGATTCCTTTCCTAAATACAACATTACTGCTTTGAGCACAAGTTTGGGATGTGATATAGCTGACACCAACCACCTGTCTGTCTGGATGTTTGCCTAGTACCTGCAGCCAGACTCCACTGCTGACGAACTCCTGTCCAGATGTTTGTCTATGGGCTACTGTTGGGTCTACCATTTCCATGTAGTCTACCCTGTTAAACTAGGCTCACTCTGTTAGGAAGTATTTATACATCTTAATACACAGAATTATCCAAATTCTTTTCTTTAAAACCCTGACTTTGCCCTCATTTCCTTTTGTAGGTAAGTCCTTATCCATTTAAATTTGGAATTATTGCTCAGCACTACTCTGCATAGCTATTTAGGGTTCATTTTAAAACTTTACTTTACTCTGCATGTACCAAATTTGATTCAGAAAACTTACAAACTTATTGGATTTTCTGGGGGCTGTTTAGTGGAATCCTTCAAACTAGGTGAGATGGAATATGTGAAAAGAAACTCAATCATGAGAGGCATTTACTGAACACCTACCTGTATTTGACAGAGAGAGATATGAATTTTAGCCCAGCATAAAAGCCAGAAAAATCTGATTCATATGAAACTTAAGTAGAAAATAATGCCATGTTAGTTTTTTAAAACAGTTAGTTTTACTAAGGCATAACTTACATTCCATTAAATCCATCCATCTTAAGTGTATAATCACTAGTTTTTAGTAAATTTTTACAAAGTTGTGAAAACTTTACCAAAACCCAAGTTCAAAACATTTCATCTCCCCAAAATAGCCTGGTCTCAAAGAGATAATTAGCTGTTGTTTTGTATGTGAATTATCTTCATTTAGGTTCATCATGGAATGGTATTCTGTATATAATTTAGGAAAAAAGTGTAAAGAATCTTGCATGCTTAAGAATTTCATATTGAAGTGCTCACGTGGGTGGCTAATTCACATAACATGGAAATTCCAGGGGGATCAGACTCTGCAATGTAGCCTGCTCTTCATACAGAAAAAAATCTGAAAGAATTTTGAAAATAACTCACTCTCAAGTAGAATAAGTCTGTATGTGGGAAAAAGCATATCACATATTAGACAGAAAGAACTGTGTCTTCTGTGCCAAGTTCAGATGGTGAACACTTCCTCATTATAGTACATCACCAGTCTGATTTAACTGTGCTCTGAGCTTCCAGATTCTGTACCTGCAAGGTAAACACCAAGATTTCCAGAGCCCCATTTCCTAACAGACTGCAAAGAGCTGGCCTTGAAAACACAGCATAAAAAGAAGTTGGAAAGAGCATCTCATCAGAGGTAAGCGTGCACTTCTTCACTGTCAAACATAATGATCCTAACGGTGGTTTTCAGTTGTGATAGTCATGCTCAGTAGGCTAGAGAGCATGCTCTTAAGACATGGAGCATTTAAAGATTCAGTCTATGAACTAGGTGTGGATTTAATGAAGCATCCTTCTGAGAAACTAAAAAAATTCATCTGAATGATTCAAAATAAAAGGCTGTTTGCTTTTTACTTTCATTAAAAGATGATATGACACTAAAGAAACAGCAGTGATCAGGAGGAAGAGTTTGGTTTGGCGGGCTCTCCAATCTAATTTACAAGTGTCTTTCAAGCAGTTTTCTTTTTATGAACAAGATTGTATTAGACCATAGAAGGAAATGTGTAATGAGATGTTCAACATCGAAGGGTTTGTAATCTAGTTGAACAAATTATGAGAGTCAATTCTTACTTCAGGCAGTGCCTTCCTTTAAAGAACTGTGGTAGTAATGGTATATAAACAATATTCAGGAAGACGGACAGTTGTCGATGCCTGATGAACGCAGTATGCATGAAAGCTACCTAGATCCACCATCTCTTTCCTTTCTTCTTCTTCACTTCTCACCTAAATCCTCCCCTGCCTCTAAGGAGACAGAAACTTTCCCATTATTGTAATGATCAGATAAGTGGTAATTCCTTCATTTTTACTGGATTAATAATGCATTTTCAGAAGAATAGAAAAGAAGAAACAGAAGGGCCCAATGAGGGTGAAAACTGAATGCCCCTGAAATAACTGTTCATTTTTCCTACAAAAGGTTCATCTTGTTACTCAGGTATGTATATTTTCTGAGAAGAAGATCACGCTTTTGTAGTATTGATAAAATCGCAGCACCTGTGATTCAAACACGCTTATTTCTGCAGCCAGTCGAAACAGATTAGCAGCTCGTCCTCTCCTCACTTTGTGTTAGTCACTGGTCGCATATGTGTTGACACCCTAGAACATTATTATTACAGAAATTGGGTCTGTTTCCTCTTTTCTTACCCAACCACTAAAACATTTGTTTTAAAAGTGACAAATGATATCTATAAAGCTGTGGATGCAAGGGTCATATATTACAGGGCACATGGTTTATCTACAGCCTTTGGTCTTGTGGTCCATGGTATTTTATTTGCAAACTTAGATTGATTGGGTTCTGCACAATCTCAAATTTTATCTGCATGGGAGTAAAAGTTGAGCCCTCTTAGGTGGTGTATCTGCCTAAACTCTTATTAATGCTGTAAAAGGGTGAGAGCCTGCCTTATCTTGAGTTTTGTTTCCACATAACATTTAAGGTTCAGCAAGCAAATATTTTGAGGAGGGCATGCTCTCAACGAAAGTCTTTGATGTCCTTTTTCCTTTGGAGACGTGTTCCTGCAACCACCTCTTGATCATACTTTATTGTTCCAGAGTTTTCTGTCTTCAGCTGGATTCTAAAATACTTTTATTGGTATATCAATGATGAAAGAATTAATTGATACAAATTTATCTGTGTCTATCATGAGCTCATTCCAATTTATTAATCTTCTTTAAATTAAAGGGGAAAAATAAGTATGACAGTATTTAGGAAGGAATTTAAACTTAGAGATAGTTCAAGTGTATTTACAATTTAAATGTTATACAACTGACACCTTATTTTATCAGTAACTTTCAGGGTTTTTTTTTTTTAGATTTCCATTTAACTTGCAAATCATGAGAAAACTTAATTAAAAATGTGTCAAGAAATGTGGCAAGGTTTTATTTTTTAGGGGGGATAGCTTTTCATCTAATTGACACTACTCATTATAGTATAACGAGATTGTTGTCCCTAAAGTCTTGCTCCTAAAACAGAATTTAACTGACTTTTTTATAAGCAGAGAGTTATTCCAGGCTTGTTTTAGACAAATTTACCATATAAGTTATTGGACAACACTTTGTCAGGCAGGTTAAGGAATAACTGGTTGGGAGTGGAATTTACAAGATGCAGAGAGGAGAAAGGTCCTTCCAGAAAGGTGATTTTCATGGCCTTATCATTCCTGAGATATTTGGTCTTTGAACGCTTCAGACCCCATTTTCCAATTCATTATTTTCTTTCTGGTTTTGTTTTCCCTTCCAATTTTTACTATACCCATTTTGTCATTCTTCTAATTAAAATGCACCTTTCTATCTACTTTCTGCTTCCTTTTTCTAGCTTACTTGAAGAAAGCCATCAATCATAAGGAGAGTAGGTGGCCCTTAACCGGCCTTCTGGTTAAACACTTTTGTTCTTGCAGTCTGACTTCCCTTCCTTGCTTTATGTTTGATTCTTCTCTCCGACAATTTGCCAACTTGGTTTCCCTGGCATGTGGCAAGAATCAGAACCCAGTATCTCCTGAGATCACACTTTCTATTATGAAAAGGTAGGACTGCTGAGAAGCACTTCCTTGGGATGCACTAAAATCTGTGTCCGTAGCGTCTACTGACAGATCCTGCTTCTGTGCTTTGAGGATCCTACAAAATATAAGCCTCTAAACTCAGCCATCAACCCACTTTTGAAAACACCTGTGCAAGAGCCAGACTTCCTTTCCAGCTCAAAATCCTCCTCTTCCCCTTACCTCGTCTCCTCCCCTTCTGATTTTCCTTTCAAGACTAACCTTCCTCCTTGACCCTTGATCTCAGCTTCATCCCAATTTGTAAAGGAATTTGATCCAACTATTACTTATTTTTTCACTTGAATCCCTAATTACCTTCTCTCTACCGGACCACTCTCTTTATGAATTTGCTCAGGTCGAATTTGCACCACATAAAATAAAAGAAATAAAATAAAGCCTCCCCTTAGCCTTACTACCTCCAACAACCATACAACTTTGAGCCATTCTTCTCCTGTCCAACTATTTTACTAGATTACTATAATTGATCTATGTTCTGCGATAATTTTTACAGACTGTAAAGGTGCTATTCGGCATGCTGTTTTTTTTAATTTGAAATAAATATAAGAGTTGACAGGTTTCCAAAAATAAACAATGGAACTAGTTTATCAGATTAAAACAAAAAAAGGCAATACTGTCTAGTCGATCAATACATGTATCTAATCTAATCTTTTTGCATTTAAAAATAATCTTTTAGGAAGATTTTTGTATTTATGTCACATTTAAATAACACATAATACTAATGTCACACATAGATAACACATTCCTAAATTCAACTATGCAAAATGGGATGGTGGAGTAACATACTACTAAAACATGTTACAATTTATCGATTATTTAGAACACATTGATTAAGTAGAACATATTCATGTAGTGTAATTTAAAAGAAAATTCCAAATACTACAGACTTTTTGTGAGCAGAATGGAGTACCTTATCTGTTTCACACACGCATTTCCTTCCCCATCTTACCCTTGATGAGATAGAGATCTTTGGTAAGACACAGTAAAGAGACAGAGACTTTGTTATCATCAAAGGATCCACAATTTTCTATGAAAATATTAATATTTAATGGTCAATATTTGTAAAAAAAAAAAGTTTATTTTTTTATGGATGTATTACTCTGAACAATCTAAACTCACTCCAAGGAATATTGTGAAAAGCCACTGGCCACTTCTTGATAAAACAGGAAATGGATAAGAGAGCAGAGGAGTCAGAAAAGACCCGGAGAAAGATGAGAATTAACCCCATTCTCCAAAACAAGCACCACAGAACACAAATGTATGAAACAAATAAATGGAGTAAAGAGCATTATTCAAAAAATGAAATAATTCTTCATTATACAGAGTTTCTAATGGAGTTCTCCAGAATAAAGAAGTCCCTTGACATATTCAAAATTCATTCTCTGATCATTTAATTCTCACAATTTCCAGGTCCCAAGATAAGCTATACTTGTAAACACAGAAGTGTATTTTATACGTATACGAATAAAATTCATTTGTATATGTGTATGTTAAAACTTTATGAAATCCTCCAAATTCTAACATTCTCATATTATAATAGATGTCTGCAACTCACAGTGATATTTTAGAGTTTCCTACATTTTGAGAACCATATAAAAGCCAATTGGACTAAATCAGTTTTTCTTGATGGAAGAGCACATTATTTAAATCTTTCTGATTTGTGACCTCTGATTGCACTCTATGAAATGTGATTCAAAGGTCAAGTCTAACTTAAAGCCATGGAACACAGCACAAATTCATTACTCCATTTAATTCATATAGTGACACAGCTAAGATCCCATGAATGCCTGTACCTCTGACCCAGAACCGTGAAGGAAATCCATCTCTCTGATGACACCAGAGCATGCAGGCCTCCAATTATGAGGTTGCAGAAGCCCTCAAGGAAATAGTAGCTCAAAATATTCACCAAGACACCTATGGAAATCCAAAATTGCTGCCCTATAATGCAAATACAGATCATACAAAAAGAAAAAATACCATGTATTGCTCATCAGCAAATGAAACCATTAATACATGTCTTAACTTCATGAACTAGGTAGCTTCCCAAATCAAAGGAGAAAAGTAGTGACCAAGCAGGATTCATAAGTTCATGGTTTCTCAACTGGAAAGGATTTGGGAGTTAATTTAGTATAGTCCCCTGTGTTAGAATTCAGGTGACTGAAGACCAGAAAATTTACATTCCTCAAGATTACACAGCTTGTTAGAGGAAGAGCCAGGACAAGAACTCAGGAATCCTGACTCCAGTCAGTTCACTCTACCAATAATTATTAACAGCTACTAAGAAAACTTTGTACTTCTAAGATGTTTTTAGGTATGGAAAGTCAACTGCAAGATAAAAAGTCAACAGAGACTGTATCACCCTTAAGCGTTGAATATTGGTTTCTGAGCATCAAAAAGATCTTAAATATTAGGTGTTACAATGGCTTGGGCTTCCAAAGAAGCACAGTATATAATCAGCTATGTGGTCTGTCTGTGGCACCAAAGTTTCTAGGTGGGGCTGGGAGGCAAGGTGGTGCGAAAAGGCAGGATTAGGAAAAGAATGTCTAGAAAAGCTCCTTAGGAGCAATAATGAAAAAAAGATTGGGAAACACTTCCCTGGATTAAAGTTCCTGGTCAGGATCTTAGAGACATTGACAAAACATTGGCTGAATACAAATGCCAGAGGCTCAACCTCAATTTGTTTCTAGAGATAAACCAGTAAGTTGGGATATAGAAGCACACTTTCTTGTTCTCATCCAACTTTGGTGACCTGTGGTAAAGCATAACGACCTATTTTTTAGTGTCAAATTCAGGTATCCATATTGTATAAACAAGCGACAAACAAGAAAGAGGTTACATACAGTGCTCAGTACTATGAAGGTATGAACCCAGAAAAGAACAAAAGCACAATGTAAAGGAAAACACTCAGAAAGTTCTCAGACTCTGAATCCTGCTCTGTCATTTATTAACACATATTTAGAAATTATTCTACTGAGGTTCACCAAGTCTTAATTTCCTCATCTCTAAATTTAGAATTATTAATATTAATAACTACGTTATATTATTTAGGGAGAAATAAAAAATAACATATTGAAAGCAATAAAACTGGAACATAGTAAACACCAAATAAATAATAATATATGTCATTATTATATTATTTAATAATACTGTCAGAAGCCATGTGGACTAGACTGGTTCTAAATTAATTCATTCAGTAGGCAATTTGTTCTCGGAGACTTTCCTGACTTCTCTTTTGAAAAACTCTCCCCTTTTTTCTTTGCCCCTTCTCGCTTTCATTCTTTTCCACTCTTAACACTCCCTGCCTCTGCCTTTGGATCTCTTGTTGTGATCTGTTTGATGACTGGCGTGCCACATAGTTCTGCCTGCGTAGGGATACCTGAACCTGACTGAGTTTTTCAATTCCGCATAAGCATAACCTTACCTTATATTTCTGCCCTCTAATCCCAAAGGTACTAGAGTAAGGTATCTCATTGATTTATGTCTTCCTCCGTAAGACCTTTAACTCCTGGAGGGCAGGGATTCATTTATTCAACAAGTACTTATTGGGCATTTACTCTGTTCCAGGCACTGTTCTAAGAAAACTGTTCCAGGCATTGTTTTATAGCCATGAACAAAACAGAAAATTCCTGTCCTCATGGAATCTATACTCCAGTAGGGTAGAAAGATAGTAAACAGGGGAATATGGAGGTTGTTAATGGTAAACACTAAGGAGAAAAGAAAGTAATACAGAAGATAGTAAGTACAAGAAGGAGTATAATTTTAGAAAGGTGACCAACTGAAGTCCCGTTTTCTAAAAAATGGCATTTGAGACTAAGATCTGAAGGAAGGGAGGAAACGGGCCTTGCAGTTATGGCTGGGAGTTGGGAGATGCATTCCCACGACTGCCACAGGGCCAAGTATGTAGGGCCACACAGATCATTTATAAGATGTTGGCTTTTGTTCTGAGGGAAGAGGAATCATGTCCTATGCTTCTTAATCCCATGAATACTGGGCTCAGTGCCTAAAACTTATTAGGCATTGAGTAAATGATTGATGAGTGAACCAACACAGCCAACACTAATGTGCATGCACACAATCAATTTAAATTATATACAAAGACTTGGTAGACTGGTTTTGTGATGTCCTATTTAGAAGGTACCAGGTAGGATAAACCTGGGAACAGAAACTTTTGAAGACAATATCATTTAAACAAACTGTAGAAAAACACATGGCTTTATACTTGTCAGTCCTGTGCTAATGGACAACAGCTAAGAGACTTGGTGAGGAAAATGGAGAGAGGAGGAAGTAAGATGAAATAGGGACGGTATGAGGAGGGAGCCTCGGGGGTTAGACAGCAATTAGATTTGGTAGATTTAGCCAATAAATAAATAAATAACTCAGGATGCTGAATTAAGTTAGAATTTCAGGTAAACATTAAATAATTTTTCAGTCTAAATATGTCCATTGATATTTAACTGGGTGCTGTATATTTTCTCTGACAACCCTACCCCCAACAGACGTAATTTAATTGGGCCTCTGCATGGAAACTGAATTCTCAACTTGGCCCAACTGCTGTGAGCTCTAACCTAGCAGTCTGGTTGAGATGGCTTATGGGTTATGGGTAAAACTAGTTGAACTTCTATGCACATTTATTTTATCCCATCATTTTATATTTATATTGTTATATATATTTTATAATGTACATATATGTATATATAGGTAGTGTAGCATATATATGCATAAAATTTATGTATAATTTGTAAATAAGCATTTATCAGAACTGAATAGTAAAACATCACTCATAAAGGAGAGAAATCAAAAAAGTTGGAGACTAATAGATAAGTAGCTTTAAGACAAAGAACATCTCTTCCTTTAACCTTTAAAAAACAAACAAAAAATACTCAAATCAAGAAAATCTTTATTTGCTTGGTAAAAATGTCACTAAGCTATTTAGTTTGGGGAATTTGTGAAATTTGACCAGATGTGCTGAAATACACTTTTTTGTCACAAAACAGCTGATAATTCACTAGGATAAATCACTGTTAGGTAAGCACACACAATTCATTCGACGCATTCTGCATCTTAATTCAGGGGAAAAAAAAGTTTGTCCTTGATCCTTACACTTTACATGGTCAATCATACTTGGTTGTTTTGTTCTGACAATTGCCTGTCCATCTTCAAATTTGAAAAGAAAAAGGAGAAAGAAAACAAGAAGCCACAAACCATCCCCACTGTGCAGAGTGACAGCATTATAATCCCGTAGAATCTAGAGACAGATGGTGGCTTATAGCAGACATCAATCTTCAATGAGAGTAAATTTAGGATAATGCCCCTCTTTGGTAATGGACATGTCTTTGCAAAGTTATTGCTGACAGCATCCTCTAACGTGCTGATTTGCAAAGACAGTTTTTATTGCATCTAATCTTGTCATAAGACATGAAAAAAATGTTTTTCATGTATAGTTTTTACAAGAATTGCCTGCATTAGAGAGTGGCTAAATTGTTTTCCATATTTTATGGCACATTTCTAGTGTTCTACCGCACACAACATTGATCACTCAGTCCATTAGCTTATTATGATATCCTGAAAGGAGACACTTCCTTTGGGAAAAGCCATTATTTGAAATGAGATGAAGGCTCTGACTACAT
This sequence comes from Indri indri, assembly GCA_004363605.1. Taxonomy (NCBI): domain Eukaryota; kingdom Metazoa; phylum Chordata; class Mammalia; order Primates; family Indriidae; genus Indri; species Indri indri. The sequence continues at coordinate 13,651 of RJWJ010006432.1, read as the reverse complement.
AGGATAAAGAGGGATGGAATCTATTGAGCAACTTCTTAATTTCAACAAGGGAAATAGTTAACCAGAAAAAAATATGTAAATATAAATGTCTGTATTTTTGCAAAATGTCTGACCTGTCCAAACATGGTTTGCCTTCTGAGTGACTTAGATACTTTCCAACAGCTCAAACTATCCCCAGCAAGGATGATAACAGCTTTTATGTTACAAAACCTTTTGCATTGTAATATATGTTAAGAATACTCACGGCATTATCAGAGTTCTAATAGTATAATACAAAAAATTAGAAGGACTTTAGAGCTGAAGAGACACACAGGACTGGGGCATCCCAAAGATTAGCAACAGCAAAAACTGCTGCCACCAACAAGTGCAGACATCACTTTTAGCAGGAGCTAGAACCCTTCTGGGGCTGACTTTGGGGAGCTGGGACTATGAAGGGAAGATTTTTCCAGTGGGCCTGGAATCACCACGGAGATACAGACCCTGAAGGAGACACCGCTGAAAGCAAAGTCAGAACATACTGGATTATTCCGTTTTTACACCCTGCAGTTTCCAACAGTTCCTCCCTTTGGCAAGAAAGCCTTGTAAATGTAGTTCCCAGCAATTCAGAACAAAGCAGGGAGTGGTGCTTGGAGCCAACAGATAAACAGATCATTTAAACAACATTAAAATAGCTTCTTTCTCCAGGACTTCATTTAAGATGCTTCTGAGCATTGTACACACTCTGTGCTACACATAAAGACAGTTTCTCCCAAACTAAGTAAACTTTGAGATTTTTGCCAGCGGGGGTAAGGTTACAGGTGGAGGCTGAGGGGTTCGAGGGAAAGTGTTCCTCAGAACATATTTTGAAAAATGCTGTGAGGTGTCTGTTTAGGCTCCTCATGCACGTGTGCTTCGGGAAAGGTAACAGAATGGGAAAACGCGGCTCCCTCATTGCAGTCTGCACCGGCTCTGTACCAAGTGCTTCTGCACTTGCCACTTCATCTGCATGGTGGCCTAAAACGGGAAGTCCTATCTCCGTGGGGGCATAGCTATGCTATCTGTATCTACTTCTGAAATCCCAGATTGTATCTTCCCTGGAGGAGGTCCTTTGTATCTGCTGCTGAGATAGGTCGGTAGGGCCAGGTTCTTCTTTGACAAGAATGCACAGACAGCTCCAGTTCTACAAAGCCTCTGGTCTGGAAACCCAATGGCGCACGAGTCACTATGTCATATCGGGCCTGGGGTCCAATCAATTGTTTTGTCTCTGATGATAACACACATGGTTCATAGACTGTCATGTGTGTTCTCTAATAAAATTCTTAAATACTTTTAAGGTTGTACTCAACTAATGACATATTTATTGAGTGCTTACTAGGTGACAGGAACTGGTGTGAGCATTCTACTTTTCATAATTAATTGAATACTTGCTATAAACTGTAAATTGGTTTTGTTATTATTTTCACCTTATAAATGGGAAAAAAAGAGGCAAAGAGTATTTATATAACTTGTCTGAATGCTTCAAGCTAGTAATCAGTAGAGCTGGATTAGAAGCCTGTGTCATACAGATTTTAATACAAGACTTCTCAATATCCCATGAGGACCTTTAAAGGATTCGGGGCTCATAATTCTAACTGATTCTTTGTATAAGAAATTTCCTAATGAAGAGTGTGATTATTTCTCTTGAAGAAAGGCGAAATTGACAGTCATACTAAATTTGTGATGTCTAGATATTGAGTAGGTTAGGATTTTTAATATGCTCTTTTGAGCAAGGACTTAAACATACTTGTTCACTAGTTCACAAAATCTGGCCATAAGAATGTTTTTGCATCCAGCATTAGTTAAATAAAATTTTATTTAAGCAAGATAAAGCAGTGGAAATAATAATATTAGGATTTCTGTTGCTAGGAATATAAAACCCTAGCTGAAGGGACTGGTGAAGATCTGTTCTGACAGAAAGGAGTGAGAACTGGGCACTGGAGGAACCCCGAACCCTAGTGAAGTTAGGCAGCTTAAGTGTAATCTAAGCAAACACTTACCTTGTTTTAGTGCCAGGGATGGAGCATGGGTCAGTTTTTATCATTTTCATTCATCTACTTCTCTATCTGCTATAACCAATATATAAGTCATATTTTTATATAAATAAAATTTGATGAACAGGTTAGGACAGTCCTAGCTTTTTTTTGTTGTTTTTTTTTTATATTTTATTTTTTATTTTTTTTTATTTCAGCATATTATGGGGTACAGATGTTTAGGTTACGTATGTTGCCCTTACCCCCACCCCAAGTCAGAGCTTCAGGCATGTCCATCCCCTAGACGGTGTGCATCGCACTCATTATGTTTGTATATATCCATCTCCTCCTCCCCCCTCCCACCTGCCCGACACCCAATAAATGTTATTCTTATATGTGGCACTTAGGTGTTGATCAGTGAAACCAATTTGATGGTGAGTACATGTGGTGCTTGTTTTTCCATTCTTGGGATACTTCACTTAGTAGAATGTGTTCCCACTCTATCCAGGAGTATACAAGAGGTGCTATATCACCATTGTTTCTCAAAGCTGAATAGTATTCCATGGTATACATATACCATATTTTATTAATCCACTCATGGATTGATGGGCACTTGTTGTTTCGAGACAGTCCTAGCTTTTATTTTAATTCCTCTAGCTAACTTAGAAATTTATTGTAACACTATCCTTTTAATTTATTTACATGTGCAAATTATACTATTTCCAAGAATTGGATACTTCTCTACTATTCACTGCAGTGGGAATCCTTCATATGTGCCTAAAACTGCCACATCCAAGAGTCACTTTTAAGCACACTTTGCCTCTTTTTTATCACCTTTTGTGATTTTTTAAAAAAATAGATTACTGTCTTTTACGATAGATGCTATAGTTAATAGATTTACCAAATAGGTTTAATATGTTTATCCTTTTAATCCAGAGAACTGTGAGTTTGGGTTTCTTGTTTAGCAGCTTCATTTTCCCCAACGTGACTGATAAAGTCACACTAAAGGGGTCACATGGATTTATTTACCATGTTTACTTGCAGCCCATCCCTGCTCCATCCTGACTCAGTTTTCTCCAGGCCAATGGCCATGGCAACAGAAATGAGGTTTTGTAGCTGCACCAGACCAATCTGATTTGACTGTTATGTAACAAAGTTGTGAGGTGTTTTTGTTGTTGCCATGGACCCCCAGGTTGAAGGTCACATAACCTGAGCATGACCAGATGAACCACCTGTGTGACCACAAATGGAGAGGACGTGCTTTGAATTAAGAAGCAGACCTCACATGGCAGGAGGCAGGATCCAATCAGATTGAGTGGTGGTGTCACCCCATGGCAGGATTTAGTCAGATCATGCCTCCTGGTATTACTTCCTTGCAAGATCCAATCAGATCACACCTCATTACCCTATACTTATAAAATCCAACCCAGCCCTCAGCTCGGGGAGACAGATTTGAGTGTTCTTCCTATCTCCTTGTCAGTCAACTCGCAATAAAGCTTTTTCTTTTCCCAAAAGTTGATGCCTCGACATTGGCTTCTATGTGCTAACGGGCATCAAGTCCATTGATTGGTCAGTAAGTTTTTTATGTAATTGGTGGACAATGGCATTTTCCTGGGTAAGCCTTAAGGCTCTGCTTGCCACTCTGCTCTCCCCCTCTGAAGGCAGAGCCTAGCTCTGGTACTTGCTGGAGCAGGCTCCACCCTGCTTTGTCCTTGCCAGCTCTATGAGGGCTAGACTGGTGTTGAAAAAGTGGTGTGGCTGGAGAACTTGGTCAAAAGGTAAATTCTCTTCTAGAGAGTGAAGAACTGACCAAATCCAATCCTTTCTTGGGATGTTTGAATGTGACACACAACACACATGGAAAATGAGAGGCAGATAAGCAGTAAGCAGAAAACATGAGAAAATAGCAAGGAGTGAGTAAATGCCACAAGATGGAGAGCAAAATAGTAACAAACTCGGTAGGTGCGGGGTAGAAAAATCCAAGAGGCAGGGACCAGGAAAGCTGCCTCATGAGAATGTCTATTTGACTCGCACTGGGACTCCGGAGCTGGAGAATCCTGACTCAAGTTCCAGGACTCCCTGAAACCTCTTGTGCACCAATTAGAGCACTTTCTGTGCCTCCTTGTTGTAGGGTGTATCCTTAAAATAAACTCATGTCATCTACTGAGCCCCTGTCCTCATTGGTGCCACTTCTGATCTGAAGGAGGCCATCACAGACATTGCTGTCTTGGATTAAGAGTACCCATACACACTTCTTACTTTTTCTTTCTTTTTTTTTTTTTTGAGAAAAAGTTTGGCTCTGTTGCCTGGACTAGAGTGCTGTGGCGTCAGCCTAGCTCACAGCAACCTCAGACTCCTGGGCTCAAGCAATCCTTCTGCCTCAGCCTTCCGAGTAGCTGGGACTACAGGCATGCACCACCACGCCCGGCTAATTTTTACTATATATGTTTTTAGTCGTCCAGCTAATTTCTTTCTATTTTTAGTAGATACGGGGTCTCGCTCTTGCTTAGGCTGGTCTGGAACTCCTGACCTTGAGTGATCCTCCTGCCTTGGCCTCCCAGACTGCTAGGATTATAGGTGTGAGCCACCACTCCCTGCCACTCTTCACTTTTTCAACAGTCGAATGCAAACTTTTCTTGCTTTTGACCCCAAGTTCTTCTGATAGGTAAAAATATGCATTAACATACTAAAAGCCAAATTCTTTGGTGCTGAGCAGACTGGCTGTAAAAATACCAAACACTCACTAATCATGTAGAAATGTATTCCTAAGATCCTAAAATCTTATCTTTTATCATTGCATAATTTATTGTTCTCTGAAACTTCTGCATTCTTGTTGTATTATATGTGCAACTTTTGACCTGACGGCAAATTAGGTATCAGTAACTACTTTAGGCTCCCATAGCATCTAGTATTTCTCTTTGCTAATACATACTTGCAAGTATTTTGTTAATGTTTACTACTGCTGCAAAGCTCTATATAGACAAGCAACCAAGCTTTCTTGTTCATCAGTGCACATCCTATGTCTGGCACACAGTAGGCATTCAATAGCTGCTTGTTAATTAAACAGTAAAAGAATAAACACCATTGTGACTTTTATTTACAGCTCCTGATTCATCATAGGATTTTGTGACACTTGTGTTCGAGGTCTTGGTTCATCATATGTTTTAGGATTCTAATTTAAAGACTCCAAAGACAAACAAGGCATAGAGGGGGGACAGCGCTTCAATGTTTAAGTTTCTTGTTGGTGAAAGTACTCTGGACATCTAAGCCCTTGTCCCTTCATCAACTGGACATAGCCTTTAGGCTTGCTTAATGATCCAGAAAGCTTTTCAAATGAAGTGAGTTTTTTGTTTCATTTTTCTAGTTCCCTCTCCTTGAGCTGCTTGCAGTCACACTGATGAGCTGCACTGTCCCCGTCGTATTTTGAATTTTGGCACTTGAATTGCTCACCTGATTGCTCTCTGTTGGTTGCTAGTTTGCACTGAAGTCTCTGATTCCAGCTCCTAGCCTGCTTGTTGTTAGAGGAGCCTCACATATTCTGGTGTATTTATAGCCATGTTTTCCTAAGTGTATTCCAAAGAACAATAACTCTGAGGAACACAAAGAATTGTTATTAAGAATCTGTAATCAAATGGGTGTGAAAAAGCTGGTTTGAACAAACCACAGGAGATTTAGTAAGATGTTTCCCAACTTGTTCGTCCTTACTTTTTTCTTGCAGCTTGTCTTTGGACCATACCTGTAGAAACACTACTTTGTAGCATCCATGATAGAATTCAGCATATTATTTTTTAATACAAACTTTTTTATGAACTTTAATCAACTCAAAAAAGCTGTAGCATCATGAGTTTACAGCTCAATAGATTTTTATCAAGTGAATATCCTGTGTCACCACGACCTAGATCAAGGAAAACACACCAATAACACACCAGAAGCTCCCCATTACCCCTTTTTCTAGGCACTATTTCCATACAGGTAATAACTAACCCAATTTCTAACACAGAGGTTATTTTTCAATGATTCTTAGCTTTTTATAAATAGAATCATGTAGTATATTCTGTTATGTCTAGTTTCTTTTCTCTATGTTATGTTTTTGAAATTCTTCCATATTGTTAAATATAACAAGTTTCTTCTTTTTCATGGCTGCATAGTATTAAATTATATGACTATACCATAATTTATATTAATATATCCATTCTATTGATGAACTTTTAGTTTGTTTTCAGCTTGGAGCTAATACAAACAATGCTACTATGAAGTTTATTGTATGCATGTTTTGTTGCACAGGTGTACTCATTTTTGTTGAATGTGTGCCTTGAAGTATAATTGCTGAGTTACGGGATATGCCTAAATTCAGAAAAGTTTCCCCAAAAAATGTATTAAAATGCCAGTTGCTTTACATCCTTATCAACACTTGGTATTGTCAGTCTTTTTAACTTTATTCATTCTAATGGATGCACTCCCCAGACAGCTGATGGGTATTGATTGTAGGGAGGTCTTTTTGTGTTTGTGTGAACTGCCTGTTTGGGTCTCTTGTCCATTTTTTAAACGCATTTTCTGCCTTTTTCTTATTGATTCATAGGAGTTATGCACTCTGGATATGAGTCTTTTGTGAATTACATGTACTACAAATATATTTTCCCCTTTTGTTTCGTTGATGCGTTTCACTTTGTTGATGGTATCTTTTCTTGAACAGAGCTCTTAATTTTAATGAAGTATGATTTACCAATTATTCCTGCATCCTTCGACCTGATTAGTAGTCTGGTGATATTGCCCTGATGTTTTTATAAAACAGTTCTTAATACATAATTTCTTTGCTGGATTTAATCAATAATTTGCAGCCCATTATCTCATTTATAAAATTTATGACATTTCCCCCTGATGCCTTTCTTCATCCTTTCTTACTTCAAAGCCCTGATGCCTTTTATCAGATCCCTCTCATAATCTTGCTAGATGTTCTCATAATTTGTCTTGTATGATAAAATGATTCACTACCCAGATGGTTCTATCAAAAATGTGATGATTTCTTTGGGTGGTTCCTTTTTTGTGACAGTTACAAGTATCATAAACATAATTTACACTGGAACCATTCCTTGTGGGACCACAATTTTTCCCTTCTTGATTCAGAATGATTCAGTCATTCACTTATTCAACAAACATCTATGGAGTGACTACTGTGGGTTAAGCACTGTGAAAGACATTAGTATATAATGGTAAGCAAACTCAGGCACAGCACCTACTCTCATGGAGTTTACAGTCTGGAGGGGAAGATAGACATTACATCAGTAATCACACACACTTATGTAGATTTGCAGTTGTGTCAAGTGCTACAAAGGAAAGGTGTCATGGTCTAGGGGTGAGAGTTTTCCAGGGAGATGTGTCAAGGGCTTTGTTTTTCTTTGTGGATCAGGCACAAAAATGTCGACAAAACAATGATTCGTGATTTGTGGGAGTTTGGGATAAGAGGGTTTACTTCAACCCCCTGGTTGTACTGAGTGACAGCATGTAGATGGTTTGGGGTCTACTTAAGTGAGGAAACACGGTGGCAGTAGACAGCCCAAGAAAATCAGAGCACGTGTTACCTTTGGAATGTGTTGCAAGTTACCAATCCTCATTTTGTGGAGTAAAGGTTCATTTTGAAAGAATCCTATTCTAAAACATCTATTATAATCTCTTCCAATTGCTTGGATGAAAACTGTTTCATGAATATTTCAAGAGGTATCTTTCCTGTCTAGAAAATGCTGGCAGAAAGCCTGGTTCTCTTGTCATTCCACCCACCTGCCCACCTCTTCTATAGGATGTGGTGCTTTTTTTTTTTTTTTACTTCTAAAATTTATTTATTTTTATTTAAAAGAGATCCAAAGTTTTAAATAAACTGCTAGCAATATCATTTTCTTCACTTAAAAGTGCATATCTCTGAGGGTGCGACATAAATACTTTTTGAACAAATAATGAATTTAACAAATTAACACAAAAAAATCATTTAAAATATTATAAGGGGGAAAAGAATTTTCACCAAAAGTCATCTTTAAATAGACTGTAGCAGATGACATTCTTCCTTTTTTTTCCTGTCCACACTGCCAGAATTCTCAATGAGTTGCTTTAGCAGTTTTAAGACATATCAGTCTGTGCTAAGAGACACTGACATTAATGATGTCCGTGGAGAGGGCAATTGCCGAGATGACTGGGTTCAAACACATCGGCTGCTCTCCAGATCAGAGGCAGATGTGCTCTCTTTTCGTATATCAAGAGTTTCTTCAACTGAAGTTGCTGGGAGTTCAATACTATGTACAATTTTGCTGGCATTATGCAAAGTTGTTAGTAAGGGCGGTAATATCACGCTCCTTGTCCAGGACACCAAATTCATCTTCTCCTGTAATTCCATCTTTAGTTTAAAATGGTTCTGAGGAAGGAGCTTAAAACTCCTCTTCTAGGGGGTCTTGAGGCCCATTATTGTCATATTCTGCATCTGCTTTTACTTCAGAATCCTTATCACTGTCACTGTCGATGGTAATTACAACTGGGGACTGCAAAGTACTGTCTCCATGGTGTTTCTTCTTTTTCTTTTCATGACGTATGGTTGTATCAGCAGCTCTTCCTTCATAAACTACTTCTACACTCGGGCTCCGGGCCCTGTTCCTCCGCCTGTGTTTTGTCTCTGCATGTGATGATAGGCTGTCTGAAAAGCTGTCACTCTCATTTTTGTAGTTTTCATCCAATTCTGAGGAAGATTTTTGGTAATGAGTGTTTCTCATTGTTGAAGGAAATTCATGAGATGCTTGAGCCACTTCATTAGTACCCTCCAAATGCTGTGTTTTGTATTTTCGTTTCCCTCCAGGTTTTTCATTTCTCCCCTGCTCCGGCCCTGTAGAGGAAGTCGTTGACCTGTTACTAGACAGGCTCCTTGATGTGTACCTTTCATCGTAGTCACATTTTCTTTCACTAGGATTAGTTTTCTCCCTGGTATTTCTTATTAAACAGAGGGACTGAATTCCAGTTTCTGAACTTGAAGATAGGCTGGAATAATGAACTCTGGACAGAGCCCTCCTCCTGTGAGATGATTCGTAGTCATCCCCGTCCCACGTATATCTGCTCTCATCATTTCTTAAATGATAACAATCTCCACTTCTGCTCCGTGACCTTCTTTTACCATGATCACTTCTATGAGCTTGTGATCTGCTTGTGCTTTCATGACTTAGAGTTTGGCTGCTGCTAGATAAACTGGTATCTCTAGTTCTGGATCTCTTTTTGTCTCTTCTCCCTCTAGGGCTACTTTCCCTACTTCTGGATCTTTTGCTTTCCATTCTTTTCTCCTCGGGATGCTTTCTAGGATTGTTTTCATACTCACTTCTATTCTGGGAACTTGAATCTGAACTTCCTGATCTTGCCCTTTTTCCATATCTGTGGCTATATGGAGAATATACTGTGTCTCTGCTCACAGATGACCTCAAGAGTCTAGGCGATGACGAGGTAGATGGTTCCTCTTCCTCCTTTGATGAATCAGGATGACCTTCATTTATTTGCTCATTGTTTCTAAGGAGGGAGAGAGGAGATGAACATCTACTAAGATCACTATCACCAGAACTGGAAGGCAGGTCTTGCTCTTGTGGCTCCATTTCCTCCTGAGTACTTAACTCCTCAGAATCAGAAGACAGTTCAACAAGTTCTGGAGTCCTCTCAGCTGGTGGTTTAACAAATCCAACAATGACACAAGAATCTGAAGAAGAATCACTGTCGTTGTTTAAGTCCTCATTGGTTTGTACTCCTTGTATCTGAGACATGGCTCCCCCTGTGACCAGTTGTTCATCTGAGCTGCCGGAATCATTTAAAAGGGAAGACGTAGCAAAATGTGCCTGCTCTGAGCTTGTGTAAGATGGCCCTGGTGTTTCATCATCCCATGGTGCCTGACTGACAGTGGCTACATCAATATCTGGCTCTTGGGTCTCAGACTCATCTGGAGATGTTGTTATGACTGAAGAATCAGAATGGTTGCTTTCTTCATTTGAAGGCGCAGTGTAATCATAATTAGCGTGTTGGTCAAAGTCTGCCATGTGAAAAGGAGATCGAGCAAAACTGGTAAGTTCATGTACAAAATGCTCAGTTAGATTAAGAAAAAATGGTCTTAAATCAGACACAAATGCCTGGCTCTCCAAATCATAGCAAGTAACATTAGTCATTATGATGAGCTGGACGATATCCACTGAAGGTTCACGAGCTCCTAAAAGAACTATAAGTTCCCGTCTAACCCAGGGGGCTTACCTGCTCAGGGAAGCCAGATTTCTACGGAAAAATTCAGCTGAAACATCCCTATAGGGGCCACCATCTCCCACACTTTGAACTCGAGCACCAGCACGATAGAGAGCTTGTCTAAAATTAATACTGTCTTGTTCTTCAACTGACAGCAAAGCCATTTCACTGGCAGTAGTTGGCCTCGCTATTACAAACTCACTCAGTAACTCAAGAATTGCGACACCTCTACCTCTTGTTGAACTGCTTAACACTTTAAACAGAACTCCAGTATCTGGTGGAGTTGTTCTTCTGTTCACAGTACCACTAGGCACAGAAACATTTGGTCCCCTTCTCACAGTTGTAGGGGAGTGATGTCCTCGAACAGCAGAACTAGCACGTGAAGCCCTTACGATGTACTCCTTGAAGTCATCATCTGCCCTCACAGAATGAAAAATAGAATCAAACGGCTGTTTACACAGTGGACACTCAGCCTTCTCTTTTGACCACTCCTGTATGCAGCGAAAACAGTACTTATGTAAGCACCTATTTGGGTAAGATACATTATGAAATCTATCCAAGCATATAGGACACCTAGGCTCAGGAGATGCATCAGCTGCTACCGTTTGCTGGGATGTGCTAGTGCCAGCTCTAGGTGAAGAGTGGTCCATTTTAAATTTCTTAGCGGCTTATCTCAGAAATTGCCAACACTGGGGGCTCCTGGAAAGCTCTGGACAGTCCAAAGAGCTAAGTCGCCATGGACAGAATCCGCCAAGGAGTACCCGACGACTTCTGCGCATACCTGGGGATTTCTCCACGTATCTGGCGACTTCTCCGCCTACCCTCAGAAGCAGGAGCAGGTGGGGGCTCTTCACCCTCCTCCTAAGAGGGCAAAGACCCCAGTGGCTGCTTCGACCCCCAAGCAGGTACGATTTTTCTGTTTTTTGCCTTGCTTCTCCATGAAATCTAGGTTAAAACCCTCAAATAATACATGAAATGTATAGACAAAGAACGTCAGCCTAAAGCTACCTGTTGCCAGGCCCTACTAATCAGTCATCAACTGTGAGCGCAGCAAACATTCTAGAACTTTAATATTTCACAATTGCTGCCACTCGAAGCACAGAATTGATTGGCTGGTAAGTTATGGCGGGAAACGCGTGCCACGTGTTTGTTCTTAGAAGCATCATTTAAATCCCCAAGCTATTGCCTTCTCAAGGAGCATAGGTTTCTTGAAGAATGACTTAATTAACAAGGATTCCCACAATCCTCTGTCACTGTTATATAAAATAGTGGGTGGTATTCTTGTTTATGCCAAAGATGAACACACAAATGTCTAGCTATGCTATGTGGGAACAAATGCGGGGGAGCAAACAGTAATTCTTTAGGCGTTAGACGCAGGTATAATGTTTAAATCATGGATTACTTTTCAAGTAAGTTTTTAAATGTGCATGACAGCACATAATCTTGCATTAATGCTGCACTGCAACTAGAAAGAAAACCAGTGGATGAGGCACACCTATCTCTAGGCGGCCCCTTGGCAATTCTTGTGGCCTAGCAAATCAGCTTATAAGCTGGTCATGGTATCCGTGAAGGTCTAGGGTTCCTTCAAACAGTAACTTCATGGCTGTAAATATAGAGAACTTTGAATCATATTCTTTGTCTTAGTTTGTTTGAGCTATTATAAAAAATACCATAAATTGAATAGCTTATAAACAACAGAAATTTATTTCTGTCAGTTTTGAAGCCTGGGAAGTCCAAGATCAAGGCACTGACAGATTTGGTATTTGGTGAAGACCCACTTCCTGGTTCAAAGCAGGTACCTTCTTACCATGTCCTCATATGGCAGAAAGGAAGAGCTAGTGCTCTGAGGTCTCTTTTATAAGGACACTAATCCCAATCATGATGGTTTTACCCTCCCAAAGGTCTGATCTGCTAAAACCATCACCTTGGAGGTTAGGATTTCAACCTATGAATTTGGCAGGGACAAACTTTCAGGCTGTAACAGTCTCTAAAACTTGGAAAATAGTTAGTAGCTTGTAATTCATGGAGACAACAAATGTCAGAAATGACATAAAAATTACTATCATGCACATACTACTATAATTAAGTGCATACTATGTGCTAAGTGTTATAGTGGTTTTTATCTATCATCTCATTGATCCCTTAGATCAACCCAATAAAAGTTAGCATCATTAAATTCATTTTTTTCATATGATTGATATGCTATTCAGGGAGATTATATTATTTGCCTCAAGATACCATGAATTGGCTTAGGTTAGAAAAGATCATTCTGGGGGTTAGTTGGGGGCAAGAAGAACATCAGTGACGCCAATTAGAAGACTACAGAAACAGACTAGATTAGGAATTATGATGGTTTTTAGAACAAAGTGCAAACAGTGAAGACGGTAAGAAATTGTCTGATCCTGAATAAATTTAGAAGGTTGAACTAACAGGAATTCCTGACAGAATAGATCTGGATAAGGAGAAAAAGTAAAGAATTAAGAGTGACTCTAAGTTTGTGGCCTGAGTAAACAAAAGGATAAAATCACCATAACTGAGAAGGGAAAGTCTGTAGGGGAAACAGATTTAGAGGGGAAGATCAAGAATTCAGTCTGGGACTTGTTAGGTTTATGATGTGTACTAAACATCCAAGCGGGCATACCAAGTAGACAACCTGGAAGTCAGGAGAGAAATTTTGGATGAAGGTAAAAATCATTAGGGCTCTTGGGCACATAAATATTCTTAAAAACACAAGACTGTAAGAAATTACCCTGGAAGTGAGTATATATAGAAAAGAGAAAAGAACCAAAGACAGAGCCCTTGGGCCACAGCTCTTAGAAATTGGAAAGAAGAGAAGGAGTCAGCAAAGGAGAATGAGAAAGAGTAGCCAATGAAACAGGAGGGAAAAGAAATGATTCTGGTGGCCTGGAAGCCACCAGAAGTGTCTTGAAGAGAAAGAAGTGTATTGAAAAGATAGGTGGGGTCAACTATGTGACAATGCTGCTATAGAGCTATAAGAAGACTCAGAGTTGGCCACTAGACTTCACAACTTTGGGTTCATTGGTGATCTTGAAAGGAAATGTTTGATAAAGTGATGGTTGGGGGGAATCTTTGGGGGATTCAAGGGCTGATTAGAATAGATTTAAGAATGAATGGGAGGTAAAGATTTGGAGGTACCAAGGGTGTGGTGGTGGCAGAGATATACTTACTGATATATAAAGTTATATATGTCCACAGAGACTGGGAATGGTGTATGTGAGAGAAGGATTTTGACCTTGTTCCCCTGCCCAGTTCATTATGACATATCTTCCTGAGGCTTTTATGGATTGGACCCATATATTTACTTTTTTCCTGATTTTAACCACTACCAAGGATGTCACAGTTGTATTGTACATTGTGTCACTATTCCATCCTGAATGAAGATACGGTATTGTGAGTTG
>RJWJ010006431.1:0-62667 GCA_004363605.1 Indri indri | reverse complement strand
CCATAACCCTCCTGGAGCAATTAAAAAAGAAGTGTGTGGCTTGGACAAAGAAAAATAAGTTGCTGGTGTTGGAGGGATGGAGATGACAAAAATACATGAAGATATTCAATCTAAATGTCTTAGAGTGAAAAGCAGAAGTCTTCAACAACTTTTTTCATGTATTCTCTAAAAGAACTTTGAAATATTATGTGTCCCTCACACATATTTAACATGCAAAGTTTCCTGTCAAAAGCTTAGATACTTGTAAATTATGTAATTTTTAGTATGCTTTAATTATCGACAGTTGTAAATACAATTGTTACATCATCCTTAAATTGGTTCCAAAGAATCTATATATCATAGTGACTTGATAACCACCATTATCCAATTACAAAAATACATGACCAAGCTCTTTTATAAGAGAAACTTACATCAATTTTTCCTTCTTAAATGCAGATTTCCATTCCACTTGCTCCACAGAGTTTTATCTTAATAACACATATTTTACATTTGAAAATTTATTATTGATCATCCTATAATATCTGCAATAAAAATGGATACATTTAACTCTTTTTGTAAAATTCCTGACATCATAAAGTTCTGTTTAAAAAATATTTTGAGTTGAATAATCACTATAATTCAGTGTAGCATGCAATAGAACAACATAACTATATTATAAATTTTGATGCATTATTATTAACATAAAGGAAAAATATTAGAAATGTATCTCTTAATAAGATATATGAAGCTTGTATCTGCGAGTGAATATGACTTGCTGCCAGATGAGCCAAGATTCAGCATTGATTCTACTCCTATTTTTGTTTTTATAAATGGAAGTGCTAAAAAATGTCATCCCTGTAAAAATATAGATGGAAATGGAAGTAGTTTTATTATATTAATGACACACAATTCTTTGAACACATTCCAAGTTATATGCCCTAGTAATTTATCATAAAAAAGTTATTTAATGATATATCAGCCAACAATTTAATCAGGTTCCCCTTCAATTCTGTTGAAAGACAATAATTGAAAAGTACAGGACTTGCAAAAAGGATTTATTGCCCAGTAATTTAGATCATTCACTTTCCCAACACCTATAACAATATTTCAAATAGTCCCAATATTAAATACTGAGGATTTTTCAACCCCAGGACAATGTACCTTGATGACATTAGAAATAGGTAAGGGGAATGCTTTTATGTAGTAAAATGAAAGAAGAATAATTATGAATGAAGAAGTAGGAAACAAGAACTGTTTGAAAGTACTTAGGTAAATCAGTTTTAGAAAACATTATATATGAATTTCTAGGATCTAGAAAGTCTTTTGTCAAACTCCAAGTACCACATACCCCTTGGGAAGTCTCCACACTACAGTCCAAAGACCCCCAGTATAAGTTAAATATTAATTATATGGTATATTTTCATGACTTTGAATATAGTACTCCCCCTGTACTTGTAGAATTGCTTTTGAAATTTTAGTACTCTGCACTAGAATGTTTACAGAAGCACAATTCACAATCACAAAGATGTGGAAACAACCCAACTGCCCATCAATGTATGAGTGGTTAATAAAATGTGGTGTATGTACACCATGGAGTTCTACCCAGCCACAGAAAAACAATGGTGATCAAGCACCTCTTGTATTATCCTGAATAGAGCTGGAACCCATTCTACTAAGTAAAGTATGGCAAAAATGGAAAAACAAGCACCACCTATATTCACCATCAAATTGGTATTAACTGGTCAACACTTAAGTGCACATATAGTAATAACATTCACTGGGCATTGGGCAAATGGGAGGAGGAGGAGGGGATGGGTATATACACACCTAATGGGTGTGGTGCGCACCGTCTGGGGGATGGACACACTTAAAGCTCTGACTCGGGTGGGGCAAAGACAATATATTTAACCTAAACATTTGTGCCCCCATAATATGTTGAAATAAAAAAAATTAAAAAAAAAATAAAATAAAATTTTAGTGCTTTGCATTTTATGACTGAAATGTTATGCTATTTGGGACTCTAAACTCTGAAATCCCCTCAAATGTTAGGAAGTATATCTAGTAAATATAAGTACTTATTGTCTCACCATAAAGGGTTGTCTGTGGTTAAATGAGATAAGGTTGGTGGAAGTGTTATGTTAACTGTAAAGCACCATAGAACTGTTATGACATGAAATAATTGGCCTCCTTGTGAAAGAGAAGAAATATTAATGGCTTGGGTAGACCCACTGCAAGGTAGTGAGGTCTGGGAAGCCATTTAGCAGCTGCAGTATCTAAGGAAAGAAATATTACTTCAAGACAATGTGTGCAGAAGTAGGAAGTTGATATGTATTTGGCAAACTAAATAAGAAAAAATGGAGATTAAAAGAAAAGGATTAGGCCTGTGTTTTCTGGAATCTGATCTGACAAGCTGAGCCAGTCTGTGGCCAAAAGGAGGGGACGGATATATGCATACAAAAAGAGTGCAATGCGCACCATCCGAGAGATGGACACGCTTGAAACTGGGACTTGGGGGAAAGAGGGGGAAAGGACAACATACGTAACCTAAACATCTGTACCCCTATAATAACAAACAATAAAAAAAAAAGTTATTTAACAGTTCCTAGGTAGGAGATGGAATCTATTCTGGAAGTTCATTTAGTTTCCATGCTTTTTTGCATCTCCTTTTTTGTTTTGTGTTGTTCTTATGATTTTCTTGTAAATGTGTAAGCGCGTTTTTACTGAAGTAAGAGGAAAACGGTTTTGTCTTTTGAAGCTCCTGTTATGTCAGAGATCAGAGTGCCTCTAAGAGAGCAGACACCAATAATCTTCTAATTGGCTCTGAATTTTCTCTCTCATCCCCTTCCAAGCCATTCTCCACACAGCTGCATGAGTCAGCTTTTAAAATGAAAATACAATACATTCTCTCCTCTCCTTAAAGCCTCCTAATAGTTTTCCACACTGCATTTAGGATAAAGCTTAATCCGTTATGTGGCCTAAAGCAGTTTTGTGTTGGAATTGGCTTATATAGGCCCACAAAAGCCAGTTGTTAAATTTTGTGAGCTGATTGCTAAACACAATCATTATTAAAATTAAATTATATAGCCATACAATTAAATAAATCATATAAAATGATAGGTAATAGTCAAAATTCAGTATTTCCTAATTATTTTACATTTTACTCTTTGTTCTTGAGATTATTTGCATTTACTGTATTTGTGTCATGGAAATTCTACCTAATCATGTACAGCTGCTCCTCTCCCCCCAACTCTGCATCAGCTGGTATCTTGACATCAGTTATGTGGTTGTATTTATACCAAGGGAATTGGCAACACTACAAATCAGGTTTTACTCCCACCACCAGAGAACAGGTTGCTAAATATTTACCAGCACACCATGGGAAGACATGGCTTAAACCTGGATTTAAGTATGAGAAGGTCAAATTGACTTAACCTTGAACATTTCTCTGCATCTTTTTTCTTTGGCATTTCCTTTTCACAATCAATCCCCAGATAATGAATTCAATAGTTTTAAATTGATAAACTTTGTCCATTTGTACTAATTCATTTAATCTTTGAAATTATGTTCCTTGAGCAATCTTTGTTCATCATGTCTCAAGATCCAGCACAAAATTTACATTCTTTAAGAACTTTACTTTTCTGTCCCCAGACACTGGGAGATTTTTTCTCCTGTAATATTTAAGTGTATGGTGTTTCTGACAGTATTATCTATTCACAATTTTTCTTATTATTTCCAGCATGGTGGATGTGTGTGCGTATCGTACACATACTAGAAACTATATATATATATATATATATATATATATATATATACATACATATATATATAAACTTTGTAGTTTTTTAAACCACACAGTAAATTATTTGAAGACAAGATTTTTTAGGTACCCAATAGCACTTGGAAATTAACTAACATTCAGGTATTTTAAGATTAATATTTTCTGGGTCCAATTGTTATAATGTCTATAGGACTTTCTCTGAACTTAGTCAAGGAATCTGAAAATTAAATTCTGTTCTTTTCAGCACTGCTAGTAATAAGGATTTGACATTCATAATTTGTCAATTTGCTTGATAGAACATAGGGAGAATAGCATCCAGTTTAGCTTTTCCATCTCAGTACTGACGTTGAGAAGAAACTGTGCTTTAAAATCCCATCAGGAGTAGAAATACGCACCCTTAAGAATAGAATTTGAAAGACAAAGATTTTTGTGCACTTGTGTTAACCTTTGGTTAACTTAAAACCAAGATTTCTTTTAAATATCCTTTCCAAACAAAACAAGATAAAACAAAACCCACAATGCATGTTGAATAAACCCACTAGAAAATAGTAAGGAAATTTAATCGGCTTCCATTTATTTATTTGTATTGTTGCTGTGATTGCCTTTGGGGTCTTCTTCACAAATTCTTTCCCTAGGCCAATGTCTATAAGACTTTTCCCAACATTTTCTTCTAGAATTCTTATAGTTTCATGCCTTAGGTTAAATACTGTAGTATTGCCATGATAATTTTTTGGGTCACAACAATGGTAACTAATGTGAACGTGAGAGATTCATATAAGAGCTAAGGAAAGTCTGTAAGGGAGAAGCAGAACAGACGCTCTAGGGGTTATCTACATGCCAAGAAGATGGAAAGTAAAAGAATTGTCTCTTTGTCTACCTAACATTAAATTGCCTTTGTATAGCATCGGGCATGTGCTTCTTTAATATAGCCAAATATTTGTGGTTCTCAGAAAGAGATAATGTCCTTGAATTTCATCAGTGTTATCTTTACCTTCAAACAGGAGCATGAGCAGATCTAAGTTTTATGAAACCTAACATTTAACAATTTGGGGGAGGGGGCTATTTTTTAAAAAATTATACAGTTACAAGAACAAAATTTAGGCTAAAGAATGAAAATTTATTTAGAATGAAAAAATAGTAATCATAATTTTTAAAGATTGAAAAATCCATCAAATCTCACAAAATTTAAAAAAATATATTTTTATTAATTAACTGCCTGACATACCTCTAATACTTTTACCTACATTTCTGACTACATTATTTGGTCCTTCACAGGACAATAATTTTGTTATATTTTCTATAGAGAAAAGATAAAGATAACTCAGTCTTTTCTCTGCCACAGTCGACCAAATTTTGCTTTTATTGTAGATAATTGGGATGCATAAAACATGTGACTTCACACACAGATGTCCTCCCTGTTTGTCGCACAGCTACAGATCTGTGCCTTGCAAACAAAGGGATTCTGATAAATTCTATGGTGCTTAATTCCTGTCAAAAAAGAAAAAGCAATTGAATGATGCATTTAGATTTGTATATGCCACATTATCAAACACATTCTTGCTAGGAGGGAACTTCTATTTTATCTACGCATTGAGAGGAAGCATTTTAACCCACCTGAAGACTAAAAGAATTTTCCCCAGGTTAATCTCTGTTTCCATGTACTTCATACCTTGTTTCTCCTCTATCCCCATCATCCAGTGCCAGATGTTGATAAAACTCTTCCATGTTGTAATGTAGCCTCTGACTCCTGCCCTTTCGATGTGTGGCACAGTGGGTAGCAATATTCACTGAAATTATTCCTGTGCCAGAACTCTTCATGGAAATAACTACAAGCCAATATGTGCCACTAAACCTAAATTATATATGTCCCCAACTTAACTTTCCCATAGCTGAATCCATGGGCCCGCTAAGGCCACACACTGAAGGGAAGCTTGAAGAAGTTATGAGACAATTTAACCAATATGGGAGCACTATCTTAGTTTGCAAGTTTTACAAAATCATATGACCATGCAAACACATTGCTAGAGCTCCTCTTAGGATCTTAGAAAGAGCCAATGCACATAAGGGGCTCTGAAGGTTAAACCTCATTAAACTATTAGAGAATGTGTCTCTGGACAGTTTAGGATGAACTGCTAGGAGGCTCCACTGTAAAAAATGCTAGAAATGTACTATGGGACACAGGAGTTGCTCCATACTAGCCAACTGAGGCCAAGCATGAGAAATGAAATCCTAACATGGATAAGGGTAACCTAAACCACGAACAGAAAGCCCATTTCTCTCTCAAAATTTTCATCTCAATAAATGAATTATCTTGATTCCCCTCATTTTCTTACCCCCTACGGACTATACCTCCAAACTATTAATATATCACAAATCTATCCATTTATGTCCATATTAATATTACTAACTTTGGTCATGTCACCATTATCTGTTGCCTGGCGTCACCCAGGTGCTTTTACCAGCATCCTAAAAGACCTCATTATTCGACATTTGTCCCAACACCACATCTGTGATTCATTCCCCACGTAGAAGCCAGGGTGATTGTCTAAAATTATTGATCAGATAGTATTACTTTTCTGTCTAAAACCTTCTAATGGCTTCTCATTGTCTTTTAGATAAAATACAATCTCCATGCTGTAGTTTTCAAGGACCTACAAAATTTGATTCCCACCGACCTTTCTAGCTCAAATCATCCACCCTCTATTTCTCTGTCTTATCTAGCCTCAGCACTTTTACATTCCTCCAACTGGTCAAGTTCATTCCTGCTGCACTAGCTGGCCCCCTTCCGCGATGCTCCTGATCTCTCCTTGGCTGACTCTTTCTGAACGACTGAAATATCAGGTCCTCTAACAGCAGTCCCCAACCTTTTTGGCACCAAGGACAGGTTTCATGGGAAACAATTTTTCCACGGATGGAAAGTCAGGCAGGGTGTGGGTAGGGAGATGGGGGCCGGGAGGAAGGGGCGGGTTGGCAGAGCTCAGGTGGTACACGATTGGTTCTTAACAGACCATGGACCTGTACCAGGCCATAGCCCCCGGGGGTCGGGGACCACAGCACTAAAAAAACATTTTGTACAGATATTCTCCCTCTAGTCACTTGGAATTGAATTACCCTCCTTAGTTTTTGTAATATTTATTATTATATAAAATGCTTTTTTTGTTTATTGTCTCTTCAAGTAGAATGTATACGGCATAAGAACAAGAAATTTGTAGGTCTTAATTATTCCAGTCAGAATCTACAGTGTCTAGAATAGTTCCTTGCAAATGCTAGGAACTCAAATCTGCTTGGTAAGTCTATTAAAAATAAAAAGGTAGAGACAAAGGATAAATCTGATTCATTGAGAATGGGAACCTTACAAGTACAGAACAATGACAACAAGGATGTCCAGTACAGAATTAGAATATTTTTAAGAAAGAAATTGGGAACAGGCCTCAGTACATTGATCAATATTAGATAGGCTTTTCTAAGTCTTGCATTAGTGTCTTTCGGGATCCTGAGAAATGCCAAGTGCCAAAAAGACTAGGCAGAAAGAAAACTAAAAGACAGTGTGCCTTCCAAGGGGCACTTGAAAGGAAATAAGGGAACACCCCATGGATTTAAAAAGTGCGTGGCTTTGCCATTCTTGGACATAGGCTAGCACCTGTTGGTTTCCGGAGAACAGATCATTATATATTGCCCCATTGTTCATTGCTTCTAGGAGAGAGAAAGAGGCCTCTACCCTGAAGCTAGTTTGGTACTTATAATGAACATCTATGATAAGGCAGATAGTAGTTACCTTGCAACTCTGTGGCCCCAAATTGAGGCTATCGCACTAAATTCTGTAGTCGAAATATTTCTACTGAAATATTTGGTTTGGCTTCAGTGACTTTAATGAATTTCCTAACAGATGTCATGCTATATTTAGACTGCTAGTTCATTTGTTAATCATAGACTACCTAAACTATGTGATTAATTGATTTTTTTTTCAATTTTCATTAAGATATTTTGACCAGCCAAGAGTGTTTTTCTCCTATCAACTCTCATCTCCACTGTTAGGCTGCACAATTTGTAATGAGCATTTCTGACTATCTACTAAAACTAGATAATTTTTCTTATTCCCTCCTATTTCCCAAAACCTGCCAGGAAGTTGCCTTAGAAATGCAGTAGAATCTTTTCCTAAATGTGTGAGACTGAATTTTTAAAGCCATGCATTGATTATTTCTATTTTTTTCAACACTGGTGGATTTTATTATAACAAGAAGATCACATAAGTATTTTCAGCTCATCTCAGGAATATCAGAATTTCATCTTTTCTCCAAAGAAACCCTTTGGATTGGGTGGCAGTCACATTAAAATATGTACAGCGCCATCTTTTGATAGCAGTCACTATGAAAAATATTACAATCACTGACGTCCATCATTTTAGCTTTTGCAAGCTCTTTAAAAATGCTGACAATCTGTGGTAGTCTCAAACATAGACTAGCATTTTCCCCAGTCATCCTGTCACTTGCTTTTTGTTGTTGTTTTTAGATGAGACCAGCTGCCTTGTGATCACTGAAATGTCAGGGAAAAAATCATTTTCCACAAGAGAGAAAAAAGCTTAAATATTCTTGGAGACATAACTCCTACAGAAATCTTTAAAAATCTAAAGATGTGATTCTCTGTTGGAGGCACTTGGGTGACTAGCATTAGTGTTAATCGTGGTTATAGATACTTTAACAGGAAAGTCTGCCCAGAAAATTGCTCCTTACCTTCTCTCTAGTTTGTGTTTATGCAGTAAAGATACGGACAATGGCCACTGGTTTTAAAAGGAAAAATAAAAGATACAAACCACATTTATCTAACAAATATTTGGTCTATGCATGACCATAGATAAATGAAGGAACCTCTCTGGACGTTTTTCCTCTCAATTCCAAAGCTGAAGATGGAACTGGATGATTTTTCAAAAACCTCGTTCAGCTAGAAAGTTCTATGATTTGGTCTGTTATTATCATGATGTTTAGCATCTTAACTGTGTCAAATAGAAAAAAGTGCATAAATGAATGTCAAGTTACCTACATATCACCAATTAGATAAGATTTTTCTCCTCCCATAGAAAGGAGTCAGAGAGAGGTAGAAGGAAGGATAGGTATCAATAATTGCTTCTCGGTAATTCTAAGGGAGTCAGATGGTCCTCTTGATGGCCTTGCAGGTGATGTTGGGGGTGGTAAAGGGGAGAAATAAATTCACTTATTTTTTACAATGAGATAAAATTTAAAACCGTTGTCATTTAAAAAATTTAAGACATCTCTTTCTAGTTTGGCCAGGTACTTATATTTGCATAGATATTTATGTTGTTTAATCATACATTTCTTAATAAGAAACTTTAGTGTTCTTAGGGTTTCACAAAACTACACACTAGGTTAGGTTCTTATTCTAAGAATTTAAAGGGAGTAACAAAGAATTTTAGATATAAATGTCTATCTGAAAATGGTTATATAATTAAAGATACATGAGGATTTAATATGGATAAACACACACATATATATTCTTTTCTTACTAATCTTCTTTCAAGCAAGAAATTACTCCATCATTGACAAACTTCAGGGAAGAAATACAGTTTTCAGAAGAGAAGAAAATATTGATTCTTCAGATACAAAAAGGAAAAAATGTAATGTCTAAAGAGGATAAGAATGATCACTCCTGAGCTGAGTTGTCTAATATTGAGCAATGGTACTACAAACATCTAGACATTCAATAAATATTATTTATTTATAAGAAATATTTATGAAGTGCCCAATTATGCATTATATGTGAGTTTAAAGTCAAAATAAAATTCTAGCATGATTTATTTTGTGACACATGTGCTCTGAAACAATCAATGGTTATGTACAAGGTGTGATTTTTTAATATATGGAGACAATGTTTTTGATTCATATACTAGAATTTATATATCCAAATAAATAGGAATGGTCTTTGAAGAGTTTTCTGTAGAACCTATACACATCTTCCAAAGATGCTATATTTTTCAGAACACTTCTAGAACACTTTTGAATTGCTTTCTCTGATAGTTTATAAATCATACTTTTTTGGGGAAGGGGTCAGATCTTTACCATCCTTTTTTATCATCTAGTTCAACTTCCAGATTTTTTTCTGAAACACTATAGATTCCTATCAAAATAAAATACAAAGGCTTTTGCCACCACTGAGAATATTCAGAAAAATATAAACTAGGATATGGACGTAACAACGAATCATTTTCTTAAAGGGTTTATCAGCACAGTCCCACAGAAACTTCCTGCAGTAACCATTTAGATTAAGCTCTGTGCATCCTAACATTCTAAAATCAGTTATGTCACTCCATAGTCATATTGTGAACAAATAGTTTGCCTAAAATAGACAGAATGACACTGTTCAAAGGCAGCAATATTTCAAAATGAATGTATAAAAATAAGGTAACTCACTTGCTACCAAGTAATACTGATTTTTATGATTCTAGGAATCTAAGTGGATCAGTCACTGTCTTGACAGAGAATCAAAGGCACACGCAGCTGGGATTTTTGAAGATAATTCAATGAGAATTTATAGAGACATGCAAAGGGTCAAAGGAGCCAGCAAGGGACATTAAAGCACACTTGCATTAGCAGAGTGGGAAGCCACTACCCTCTCTAGGCATGAGCAGGAAGGAGGAGAATCCAGTGAAAGCTGGGGCTTTGGATGAAGTCATAGGAGCACAGCTAGGGGGAAGAAATATGTCAATCTCTCTCTCCTCCCACCCTCTAATCTGCAGGTGCCTCTCGTTGGCCGGACTGGAAGCCAGAAACCAGTGTGATCCTGATGGCAGTTCCGGGGAAGGTCAGCATTCATGGGGCAGAGAGCAGGGTACTGACCCGCAGAGAGGAGATAGAGTTGTGGAGGGGGCAACAAAAAATCAATAGGATACTAAGATTCTATTTTTTGCGATTTTAATTGAGTAATTAATTCCTCTGTTCACTTCAAAAGTTAATCTAGTAGTTTTCCTGTACCAGGTACTACTGAGGGTTATAAAAGTGAATTAAATTTAGTCCTTATCCTCAGAGAACTTTGAAAGACAGACATTTACACAAATAACTCTGACACAGAGCAGAATAGGGCACAAAAATAGTAGTGTAACTAGCATATCCTTGGTGTCACCTTCCTTGTCATGTTGTATTAATAATACAAATCTTGGTGTTCCAGAGCCACGGTGTGCTTAGTAGGAAATCCAGTCTGTTCCCCAGAATTTCCTTTCTCCAAATATTACCATGAATCCCTAGCGTTATTTATATGCATAACCCAAATGCCCATTCAGTTCGCCTGTCAATTTATTCTAGATAATACTATTCTCAGTTTCTTTTCATCTGAAGTAGCAGGGAAGGGTCACTGCGTGTATGATAAGAACTACTGCCTGCAGCTCTCCGGTCTTTGTGCTCTGGTGCATATCCTTCCATCCAACCCTCTGGTCTGTTGGGCACCATTGCTCTGAAACTCATGTGATAAAACACCTACCCTTGTTAAATGACTCTGGACCATCAATCTCAGTGCCCTCCACATACCACTTCTTGTGTTGTTGCTGAACTTTCTGGATTAACAGCCTCCACACAGGTCATGATCTACTCTTGGACCCTAAAATTATCTCCTTCAAACTGCTGTTATCTACTGCTATTACTCCTCTTGGTACAAGCAAACAACCCCACCCCATGAACGGTTGTTTCGGAAGCAGTTGTCACAGTAGATACGTCAGACCCCTAGTGACACTGTCCCCTCTTCATACTAGTGGTCTTCAGATAGTCTTGTTCATGTAAGTCCTAAGTGAATCCCCCAAACAAAGTCATCCTCTCAAATGTTTTTAAATGGAATCTGATTTTTTTCACCATAAATTTAGAGTTACAAGGAATACAGTCACTGGTATTTTGTAAATATTGTCATTTTATGTAAACCTGTAGATTTCCAGTTCTGCTCATGATAGAGTCCATTGTATTGGATCAAAACACACCAATAACATGCATTCGCCCTGCTTTTGCTCTGTGGGCATTTTCTACTCCCAATAGTAGCATTAAGGAATAGGATCCAAGCAGAAAGCAGCAGTCTTTCTGGGCTCAAAAAAAGAGGGTTTTCTAAATTCAGCAAGAGAAGAGAAAGGGAATGAAAATTAAGCAATATTTGAAGAAATATTGGCCAAGAATATTCAATTTAAACAAAAGCATTAAACTACAGATTCAAGAATGCCCACGAAAGTAAATGCAAATAAAACCAAATAGGTACATCACAGTCAAACTGCCAAATGAGAAAAAAATGTACAGGCAAAGAAAGAGAGAAAGCACTTAGTAATTCACAGGACCGACGATAAAACTGAAAGCTAACTTTCACAAAGACTAGAAGCCAGGACACAATGTAATAATGTCCTTCAAATGCTGGGAAAAAAACCCAAAAAACGAAAAACCTGTCAATCTACTTATTTAGAGTCCAAGTGTGTTGAAAATGAAAACAAAATAAAGACACCTTTATGGAGAATTTGTTGCTAACAGACCTAACTATAATACATATTAAATAAATAAATGTGAAAGGGAGTTTTTTCAAAAAAATAAAGATTACTTCAGATGAAAGCATGGAACTGCAGGAAAGAATGAAAGATGCCCAAAATGGAAAAATATGTGGGTAAATATATATTTACATGGACTATTTAAAAGCACCAATAATAAGAAAATGCCACTGATTTTATAAGATGAGTAGATGTAAACTATATAACAAAAAATAGCTTGAAAGGAAGAAGAAGGTATGGAGTTAAACTATTACAAAGTTCTTGTATTATTTAGTAGTAATAAAGATACTCATTTAAAGCAAACTCTAACATATGCAGGATTACTATTATTATTCCCAGAGAAATTTCCAAAATAAATCTAAAAGAAAATAAAAATATGATGCTAACTTAGGAAAAAGTGGAATAAAAAAAATCTCTGATTAATTCAAAAGTCAAGAAAGAATTAACAAGTAAGGAAGATGCTAATAAAATAGAAGACAACTAGCAACACAGTAGGCTTAAATCCAAACATAATAGTAGATACATTAAATGTGATAGAATAAAATTCCAATTAATAAACAAAGGTTGTCAACAGGGTAAAAACAAAACACAACTATGTGCTGTTATAAAAGACACATTTGAAATATAGCACAGATAGGTTCAAAGTACAATGATGAAAAAAATATGCTTTGCAAGTACTAACCAAAAGGTAGACAGTGTGGCTATTTTAATGTTGGGAAAACATCTTTGACACAAAAATATTACTAGAGGTTAAAAGATACGTTTTGGCCTGTGCAAAGTAGCTCATACCTGTAGTCCCAGCACTTTGGTAGGCTCAGGTGGTAGGATTGCTTGTGGCCAGGTATACAAGAACAGCCTAAGCAACATAGCAAGATGTCTTTACAAAAAATAGAAAAATTATCTGGGCATGGTGGCACGTGCCTGTAGTCCCAACTACTCAGGAGGCTAAAGCAGGAGCATTACATGAACCCAGGTGTGTGTGATTTGCAGTGAGAGCTGTGATGATGCCACTACACTCTACACTGGGCAATAGAGTGAGACTCTGTCTCAAAAATAATAATAATTAAAATTAAAAAAATGAAAATTTAAAAAATAAATGGTACATTTTGTAATAATAATAAAGTAAACTCAATAGGAGGTAATATTTTTAAATGTATTAGATAATAATAATTGAG
Source organism: Indri indri (assembly GCA_004363605.1). Taxonomy (NCBI): domain Eukaryota; kingdom Metazoa; phylum Chordata; class Mammalia; order Primates; family Indriidae; genus Indri; species Indri indri. The sequence continues at coordinate 49,217 of RJWJ010006431.1, read as the reverse complement.
AGTACCAAAAGAAGAAATATACATTTCCAAATTATATTGGGAGATTTAAACACAGCCTTTTCTATAACTAGTAGAATAAATAGGCAAAAAATAATCAGAAAAATATAGAATATATGAACAAAACTATCAACAAACTTGTTCTAAATACAGATCACTGTACCCAACATGTGCAGGATAAAAATTCTACTGAAGCACAAATGAAATGTTTACCAAAATAGACCATCTGCTGTGTCATAAAGCAAGTTTCCACAAATATAAATGGCTGACATCATACAGAGTATGTTCCCTGACCACAATAAAAATAAACTAGAAAGCAATAACTGAAAGATAGCTTCCGAGAAAGAAAAGAAGTTACCCTTGCTACCCAGGAACTGGTGTGACATTCATAGCTAGGCCTGCATTAGAGTAGGCCTAGTGCTCACAGACCATGCTGCTCTCCAGTTAGGCATAAACAATCTCACAAAACAACAGCATCAGACAAGGTCCCTCTGAGACCATGACAGAGTGAGACAAATTAAGACCACTTCTTAGTTTGGTCTAAACACAGATGAAAGCAAGATCAGTATGCATGCAACCAACAAAATACCAAACATCCTTCACTTCCAGCTAATTTGAGTGATTACTGATTCTTTATCAATTACAGCTGCAAGCTCTCTCTAGTCTGACTTGCCTACAGATGAGATTTATTGAGATAACCAATCAGAGACGTATCCTTGCTTTCTGATAGCACCTAATCTGGAGTAAACACCTACTTCCTTTAACCCTCCTCAAAATTACTCGACTAAACAATAATGCTGTAATTGGTCCTAACACCTTCTAACTATGATGCCTGTAGTTACTTACAATATAAGTTCTCCCTTTGCTGCATTGAATAATAAACCCAATTTGTTCAACCGCAGATGTATACCTGGTGATCTTTAGCTCATGACATTGACAGCTGAAACTCTTAAATTTGGAAATTAAGCAGTACATTTCATAATAGCCCATGGACCAAAGAAAAAATTATAATGAATCAGATAATATATTAATCAAATCATAGTATAAATGGTATATCAAAATATTTCTGTATTCAGTTAAAGCTATTCATAGAATGAAATGTATGATTTAAAAAAAAATCCCCTCGTTAACAGTGTGAATTGTATTGGCATGCCCAGTTTAATCTCTGAGACAGTAGGTGATGCCTGTGGGTAAGAATCAACCACACCTTGTATGATTGTGTCAGTAAATGTTGAAAGGCTGTGCAAACTGACTATCCAGTCAGTAAGTGGTACTTGCTGGAAGGAACAAGCCACAATGTTGGTTTTGGGACCTGTGACAGGCAGTAGCATCTCGGGAGAAGCATTAAATGCCGCAGGTGGTGGGTGGGACCCTGGAACTTCCAACGTAAGCTATATATCCAACAAAGGGCTAAAAACCAGAATCTGCAAAGAACTCAAGCAAATCAGCAAGAAACAAACAACCCCATTAAAGAGTCGGCAAAAACATGAACAGGTTTTCAAAAGAAGATAGACAAATGGCCAATAAAGCTGTGAAAATGTTCAATGTCACTAATCATCAGGGAAATGCAAATTAAAACCACAAGGATATATCACTTTACCACTGTTAGAATGGCTTTTATTAAAAAGTTCTAAAACAATTGATGGTGGTGTGAACTCAGAAAGAAAGGAAAGCTTATATGCTGTTGGTAGGACTACAAGTTAGTACAACCTCTATGGAAAACAGTATGGACATTCCTCAAAGAACTAAAAGTAGACCTACCATTCGATCCAGCAGTCCCACTACTGGGTATTTACCCAAAGAAAAAGGAGTCATTTTATCAAAAAGACACCTGCACTCAAATGTTTATTCCTGTACAATTCACAATCACAAAGATGTGGAATCAACCCAAGAGCCCATCAATTCATGAGTGGATTAATAAAATGTGGTACATGTATACTATGGAATACTACTCAGCCATAAAGAGGATGAATTGATGTCTTTTGTAATAATTTGGATGGAACTGGAAACCATTATCCTAAGTGAAGTATCTAAAGAATGGAAAAACAAACACTGCATGTACTCACTATTAAATTAAAACTAACCAATGCACACATATGCAGAGAAAGTAAAACTCATTGGAAATCAAGCAGGGAAAGGGGGAGGAGGGGATGGGTGAAAATCTACTTAACGGGTACAATGAACACTATTTGTGTGATGGACACACTTATAGCCATGACTCAAGCATTACAAAAGTGATCCATATAACCAAAAACATTTGTACTCCCATACTATTTGGAAATAAAAAAAAAAATCTTACTGGTAGTCACTATAAAAAAAAAAAAAAAAAAAAAGCCCCTCCTGTTTCTTGGCCAGAGAAGGGGAAAAGCAACTGTTTAAAATTTGTTCCTTGTGTTCTCCATAACAAAGGCTGGATCTCCAGAGGAAACTACCAGAGGCTTATCTGACCTGGAGCAAGGGCAATTAGTCAACTCCAGCCCCCTAGACACTTCCTGTCTTATATAAAGAGAGGAAAAATAAAAGGCTAAGAAATGCTATTGAAGTTCACAGTCCAGGTCCTCATGTCTATTAAAAAACAGATTTAATTATAAGATTATAGAAGCCTTTCCCTCCCCAACACCTTACCAACACACTAATATGGCTTCAGTTTAATAACAGTGCATTACAACTGAGAGAATCACAAGACAGACAATTTAAGAAGGCATTTTTGGGAAATCCAAAGACAACAGTGAAGGAAAAAAAACACAAAAAACTGCAAGGCCACTAGAGGAATCTAAAGGCTCTGGTACCTACAGCTACAACACACATTAAACACAGCCTATCTCCTAGCCAGTTGAGCATAAACCTCATACCTTACCTAATTACTTTAGTTCTTATTCCTCAGAATACCATGTATAGTTTTCAATACATATTAAAAGGCAATATAAAAGGCATGAAAAACCACAGTCTGTAGAGACATAGCAAGCATCAAAACCAGAGTCAAATATGACACAGATTTTTGACATGATCACATACGAGATTTAATGTAACTGTTACTAATATGTTAAGTATTAATCTATGAATATAGTAGAAAAGTAGACAACGTGCAAAAACAGATAAAGAATGTAAGCAGAGGGATGGAAGATCTAAGAAAGAATATAAACAAAATGCTAGAAATCAAAAACACTGTAACAAAATATGGTATACCATTGATGGGCTCATTGGTAGATTGGACACAGTCAAGGAAACAAGCAATGAGCTTGAAAGTATGAAAATAGAATTTCCCAAACTGTAAAGCCAAGAGAAAAAAATGGGGGGAAAAATAAATAGAATGCCTAAGAACTGTGAGACAATTACAAAAGGTATGCAGTATGCATTATGGAACACTGGATGGAGAAGAAAGAGGAAAAAAAGCAGAAGGAATATTTGAATTAATAGTAGCTGACGATTTTTCAAAATTCATGACAGACACCAAATCACAGATCTAGAAAGCTCAGAGAACACCAAGAAACATAAATACCAAATTTTCTATACCAAGTTATATCATCTTCAAACTACAGACAACCAAAGACAAAAAGAAAAGTCTTGGAGAAAAGTAAACTAGAGACCAAGATCCCTTATGAATATAGATGCAAAAATTCTCAACAAAATCCTCGCAAAATGAATTCAGGTACTTATCAAACAAATAATTCATCACTACCAAGCAGGCTTTATCCCAGAGATGCAGGAATGGTTCAACATATGCAAATCTATAAATGTAATTCAGAAGATAAATAGAAGTAAAAACAAAGACCATATGATCCTCTCAATAGAAAAGCATTCAACAAAATTCAGCACCCTTTTATGATAAGAACACTTAGCAAAATAGATATAGATGGGACTTAACTAAAAACAATAAAAGCCATATATGACAAACCCACAGCCAACATCATACTGAAGAGAGAAAATTGAAGGCATTCCTGCTTAGAACCGGAACCAGACAAGGTTGCCCTTTATCACCGCTTCTATTAAACATACTGCTAGAAGTCCTAGACAGAGCAATCAGAGAACAGAAGGAAATCAAGGGCATCCAAATGGGGGCAGAAGAGGTCAAACTATCTCTTTTTGCTGACAATATGATCTTATATCTAGAAAACTCCAAAGATTCTGCCATGAGACTATTGGAATTGATAAACAAATTGAGCAAACTCTCAGGTTACAAAACCAATGTACAGAAATCAGTAGCATTCCCGTACAACCAACAACAGTCAAAGTGAGAACCAAATCAAAGACTCAATACCTTTCACAATAGCAACAAAGAAAATGTAATGTCTAAGAATATATTTAACTAAGGAGGTAAAAGACCTTTACAGGGAGAACTATGAAACACTGAGGAAGAAAACAGCAGAGGACATAAACAGGCAGAAAACTATACCATGCTAATGGCTCAGCAGAATCAACATTATTAAAATGTATATAGTACCCAAAGTTATCTACAGATTCAATGCAATCCCTACTAAAACACCAACATCACTTTTCACAGATTTAGAAAAAATAACAATATACTTCGTATGGAACCAGAGAAGACCTTGTATAGTAAAAGCAATCTTAAGCAAAAAGAACAAATTGAGAGATATCGATTTACCAGACTTAAAGCAATACTACTAGAATACTATAGTAACTAAAACAACATGGTACTTACACAAGAACAGAGATATGGACCAATGGAACAGAACTGAGAACCCAGAAATAAAACCATCCTCATATAGCCATCTAATCTTTGACAAAGCAGACAAAAACATATACTGGGGAAAAAAATCCTCCTTCAACAAATAGTGCTGGGAAAATTGGATAGCCACATGTAGAAGACTAAAACAGTATCTACACCTTTCACCTGTCACAAAAATCAACTCATGGTAGATAACAGACTTAAACATAAAGCATGAAACTATAAGAATTCTAGAAGAAAATGTTGGAAAATTCTTATAGACATTGGCCTAGGCAAAGAATTTATGAAGAAGATCCCAAAGGCAATCACAGCAACAACAAAAACAAATAAATGGGACCTGATCAAATTAAAAAGCTTCTGCACAGCCAAGGAAACTATCATGAGAGCAAACAGATAACCTACAGAATGGGAGAAAATATTTGCATGCTACATATCCAACAACAGGCCCATAACTAGAATCTATATAGAACTCAGGGAAATCAGCAAGAATAAAATCAACCCTGTCAACATTTGGGCAAAGGACATGAAAGAAGATAGACTAATGACCAACAAACATATGAAAAAATGCTCAACATCTCTAATCATCAAGGAAATGCAAAGCAAAACCACAATGAGATATCACTTATGTCCAGTGAGAATGGCCTTTATCAAAGAGTTCCAAAACAATAAATGCCATGTGGATGCAGAGAGATAGGAGCACTCATACACTGTTGGTGGGACTGCAAACTAGTACAACCTCTGTGAAAAGTAATATGGAGATACCTCGAAGAGCTACAAGTAGAACTACCATTTGATCCAGCAATCCATTACTGGGCATCTATGCAGAGGAAATAAAGACATTCTAAAAAAGATATCTGCTCTGAAATGTTTATAGCAGCACAATTCACAATTGCAAAGATGTGGATTAATAAAATGTGACATATGTGTACCATGGAGTTCTACTCAGCCACAAAAAATAATGGTGATATAGTACCTCTTGTATTATCCCAGATAATGCTGGAGCCCATTCTGCTAAGTGAAGTATCACAAGAATGGAAAAACAAGCACCACATGTACTCACCATCAAATTGGTATTAACTAATCCACACTTATGTGCATATATAGTAGTAACATTCATCGGCTGTCAGTCGGGTGGGAGGGGGCAGGAGGGGATGGTTATATTCACACCTGATGGGTGCGGTGCACACCACCTGGGGGATGGACACACTTGACACTCTGACTCGGGTGGGGCAAAGGCAATATATTTAACCTAAACATTTGTACCCCTGTAATATGCTGAAATATAAATAAATAAATAAATAAATAAATAAATAAATAAATAAATAAATAAATAAATGAATGAAGTGTGGCAAAGAGAAAGAGAAAAATCTTCTCTTTTAGTTAGAGAATTGAAGAGTTCTTTGTCACTAATTGATCCAGTAGGTAGAGAGTCAGTAAGGATGAAAGTTGAACTGAATAGCATCATAAATCAACTTCATTTAATTCATTTTTATAGAATACTGTATTTAAGCACAGCAAAATACATGTTCTTCTCAAGCTCACATGGAACATTCATCAAGAGAGACCATATTCTGGGTCATAAAACACACTATAACAAATTTAAAAGACTAGAAATCATACAAAGTATTCTGTCAGACCCCAATGAACTTAAAGTAGAATTCAATAATGGAAAGACATCTGGAAAATCAGAAATAATAGAGATAAAACAACAAACTTCTAGAAAACACATGGGTAAAATTAGAAGTGTCAAAATAAATTAAAACTATTTTGAACTACATGAAAATAAAACATTTCATGTAAGTTGTCAAAATTTGTGAGATTCAGCAAAAACAGTGCCTATGGGGAATTTTATAGCATGGAATCTATGTATTAGAGAGGAAAAAAAATCAACTATTTAATCTTCCACCTTAGAAACCTAAAGGAAATAAAGCAATGTAAGCCTAAAATATTAAGAAGAACAGAAATAATAATAGTTAAAGCAGAAATAAATGATATTCAAAACAGGAAATCAATAGAAATTATGAATAAAATCACAAGTTTCTTCCTTAGGCAGGCTATCCAAAGGAAAAAAAAGGACACAAATGAATAATATCATAAATGAAAGAGGAAGAACATCACTACTTATCTATGAACATTAAAACAATAATAAAAGAATATTTTGAGCAGCTCTATGTTTACAAATTTGATAACCTAGACAAAGAGGACCAATTCCTTGAAAGGCACACACCAGTAAAATTTACATGAGAAAAAACAGATAACTTGAGTGGGTCTATATCTATTAAAGGAATCAAATCAAATTAATAACCTTTGTAAAAAGAAAGCAGAAGGCAACGATGGTTTCATGGGTGAACTCTACCAAACATTTAAAGAAGAAATGAACCTACTTTCTAGAATTTTTTCCAGAAAATAAAAGTAGGGAAAAAACATCCTACATCATCCTTTGAGGCCAGCATTGCACTAATACTAAAACTAGATAAAGACATTACGAGAAAGAAAAACTATTAATACAAACCAATATTGCTCATTAACGTATTAATAGATAAAAGCTTTTGAACAAAATATTATCAAATCAAATCCAAAAATATATAAAAAGAATTATAAGCCTCAACCATGTAGAATTTATTCTGTATGCGAGACTGGTTCAACATTAAAAAATCAATTAATATAACCCATCCCATCAGAAGATAAAGAAGAAAAATTATTATCACATGATGAAAAGAAATTATTTGATGAAAAATTAACAGATTAGCAAAAAGTATTTGAAAGAATCCAATACTCACTCATGATAAAAACTCTCAGCAAATTGGGAATACAATAGAAGTTGCTCAACTCTATAAAAAACATCTTGAAAAAGTCTACACTTATATCACATATAATGATGAGAAAATACATGCTTTTCCTTCATGATTGGGCACAAAGCAAGAATAGCTCATCTTATCTTTTTTTTTTTTTTTTTGCTATTTTTTTAAATTTCAAAATATTATGAGGGTACAAATATTTTTGGTTACATGGATCACTTTTTTAATGCTTGAGTCACAGCTATAAGTGTGCCCATCACACAAAGTGTTCACTGTACACATTAGGTAGATTTCCACCCATTCCCTCTCCCCATTTGATTTCCACTGCGTTTTATTTTCCTCTGTGCATATGTGTGCAGGTCAGTTAGTTTCAATTTAACAGTGAGTACATGAGATGTTTGTTTTTCCATTCTTTAGATACTTCGCTTAGGATAATGGTCTCCAGTTCCATCCAAATTGTTGCAAAAGGCATTTATTCATCATTTTTATGGCTGAGTAGTATTCCTTAGTACACATATACCATATTTTATTAATCCACTCATGAATTGATCAACCTATGGGTTGATTCCACATCTTTGTGACTGTGAATTGTGCAGGAATAAACATTTGAGTGAGGGTGGTTTTTTGATAAAATGACTTCTTTTCCTTTGGGTAAATACTCAATGGTGGGTTTGATGGATTGAATTGTAGCTCTACTTTTAGTTCTTTGAGAAATATCCATACATACTGTTTTCTGTAGAGGTTGTATTGACTTGAAGTCTTACCAACAGCATATAACCAAGCATTCCTTTCTTTCTGGGTTCATGCCAGCATCTATTGTTTTAGGACTTTTTAATAAAACCCATTCTGACATTGATAAGGTGATATCTCCCTGTGGTTTTAGTTTGCCTTTTCCTGATGATTAGTGACGTTGAGCATTTTCTCATATTTTTTGTTTTTGGGTCATTTGTCTATCTTCTTTTGAAAACCTTCTGTTCATGCCTTTTACCCATTTTTTAATGGGGTTGTTTTTTCTTGTTGATTTGTTTGAGTTCTTTGTGGACTCTGAATATTAGCCCTTTTTTAGTTATACAGTTTGTGAATATTTTCTCCCATTCTATAGGTTGTCTGTTTTGCTGATTATTTTCTTAACTGTGCAGAAGGTTTTTAATTTAATCAAATCCCAGTTATCTATTTTTGCTGTTGTTGTAATTGCCACTGGAGTCTTTGTCATATATTTATTGCCAGGGTTAATGTCTAAAATAGTTTTTCCTACATTTTCTTTTTGAATTTTTACAGTTTCATGCCTTATATTAAATTATTTTATCCATTTTGAATTAATTTTTGTGAATGGTGAGAGATGAATCCTGCTTCATTCTTCTGAATGAATGTGGCTGTCTAATTTTCTCAGCACCCTTTATCGAATAGGGCTTCTGTTCCCCAGTGTATACTGTTGTCTGCTTTGTCAAAGATCAGATGGCAATATGTGGATGGTTTTATATCTGGGTTCTGTTTTATGTTCCATTGGTCTATGTCTCTATTTTTGTGCCAATGCCATGCTGTTTTTGTTAGTACGACCTTGTAGTATAGGTTGAAGTCTGGTAATGTGATGCCTCCAGATTTGTTCTTTTTCTTAAGATTACTTTTGGCTGTTTAGGCTCTTTTCTGGTTCCAAACAAAGTGCAAAAGTATTTTTTCTAGATCTGTGAAATATGCCATTAGCCTTTGTTGGGAATTGCACTGAATGTGTCAATTACTTTGGGTAGTATGGACATTTTAACAGTATTGATTCTGCTGATCCATGAGCAGGATATATTATTCCATTTGTTTGTGTTATCTGTGATTTCTTTCCTAAGTGTTTCACAGGTTTCCTTGTTGAGATCTTTCACTTCCTTGCTTAAGTATATTCCTAGGTATTTCATTTTCTTTGTAGCTATTGTGAATGATATTGAGTCTTTGATTTGACTCTCAGCTTGACTGTTATTGGTGTATAGAAATGCTACTGATTTGTGTACATTCATTTTGTGACCTGAGACTTTGCTGAATTTGTTTTTCAATTCTAGGAGTCTCTTGGTTGAGTCTTTGGGGTTTTCTAGGTATAAGATCTTATCATCAGTGAAAAGAGATTGTTTGACCTACTCCTTCCCAATTTGGATGCTTTTTATTTCTTTCCCTTGCCCGATAGCTCTGACTAGGATTTCCAGCACCATGCTGAATAGAAGTGATATCAGCAGGTACCCTTGTCTTGTTCCGGCTTTACAATTTTGAGATATGTTCCCTCTATGCCTAGTTTGTTGAGGGTTTTTTTAATCATGAAACAGTGCTGGATTTTGTTGGAACGCTCTTTCTACATATATTGAGAGATCTTTGTTTTTCTTCTGTTTATGTGGTCAATCACATTTCTAGACTTACGTATGTTGAACAATCCTTGCATCGCTGGGATGAAGCGTACTTGGTCAGGGTGGATTATTTTTTTGATGTGCAGTTGAGTTTAATTTACTAGTATTTTACTGAAGATTTTTGCATCTATATTCATGAGGGTTACTGGTCTGTAGTGTTGTTGTTGTCGTTGCTGTGTCCTTTCCTGACTTTTGTATGAAGGTGATATTGATTTCCTAGAATGAATTGGGGCAGATTCCCTCCTTCTCAGTGTTTTGGAATATTTTCTGCAGTATGGGTACCTGGTCTTCTTTGTAGATCTGGTAGATTTCAACTGTGAATCCATCTGGTTTGGGGCTTATTTCTTTTGGAAGATTTTTTTATTACTGCTTCAATCTCACTGCTTGCTATTGGTCTGTTCAGAAGTTCTAGTTCTGCCTGATTGAGTCTTTGGAGTTTGTGTGTGTCCAGGAATTTGTCCATTTCCTCTATGTTTTTTATTTTATGTGTAGAGGTTTTCATAGTATTTACAGATTATATTTTGTATTTCTGTGGTACCAGTTGCAGTATCTTCTTTATCATTTCTAATTGAGCTTATTTGGGTCCTTTGCCTTCTATTCCTGGTTAATATAGCAAGAGGTCTATCAATTTGTTTATGTATTCAAAGAACCAACTTCTTGTTTCATTGATTCTTTGTATTGTTTTTCTATTTTCCATTTTGTTTAGTTCTGCTCTGACCTTAGTTATTTCTTTTCTTCTAGTGGCTTTGGGTTTTGTTTACTTTTTCTTTTCTAGTTCTTTGAGATATGTCATTATATTGTTAATTTGTGATCTTTTTTTAACTTGTAGGCATTTAAGGCTATGAATTTTCTTTTTACTAGTGTTTTTATTGAATCACATAGGTTTTGCTAGCTTGTATCCCCTTTGTCATTCATTTCGAAGTATCTTTTGATTTCCATCTTAACTTCCTTATGGACTGAATAATTGTTCAGCAGCAGGTTATTTAATTTCCATGACTTTATGTAGAATTGAGTGTTTCCCTTGGAATTTATTTCTCATTTTATTCAGCTGTGGTCTGAGAAAATACATGGTATGATATCTATTTTTTTCAATTTGTCGAGACATGCTTTGTAACCTAAGATACGATCAATTTGGGGGAATGTTCCATGTGCTAATAGGTTTTCTTTTGTAAGTTACTTGATGTTTTTACCTCATAGCTCACAGGAGTTCCTCCTTTGCATTGATTTTGGCCAGTCTGATGATATGTCTTGGTGATCTCCTCTTTGCAATAAATCTCCCAGGTGTTCATTAAGCTTCCTTACCTGAATATCTAAATCTTTATCAAGACCAGAGAAGTTTTCTTCAACTATTCTCTCAAATAATTTTTCCAGCTCTTGTGAGGTTTCTTTTTCACCCTCAGCGATGCCTATGATTCTTATATTTGGCCGTTTTACATAATCCCATATTTTTTGTAGGCTTAGTTCATACCTCTTAATTTGTTGTCTTTTATTTTTGACTGAGTTAATTCAAAAGAGTTGTCTTCAAGCTGTGAAATTCTTTCTTCTGCCTGATCTGGTCTATTCTTAAAGCTTTCCAATGTGTTTTGCATTTCCTTAAATGAAATTTTAATTCCCATAAGTTCTATTTGGTTTGTCTTTTAATATGTCTATCTCTTCAGTAAAATTTTCATTCATTTCCTGAATTGTTTTTCTGTTTTCTTTGAGTTGGTTTTCCATGTTCTCTTGGATTTCATTGAGCTACCTTACAATCCATATTTAGAATTCTTTATCTGTCATTTCAATATTTTCATTTTGGCTGGTATCCATTGCTAGAGAGCTGGTGTGTCCCTTTGAGGGTATCCTTTCACCATGATTTTTAATATTTCTGGTTTTCTTACACTGATTTGTTCTCATCTGGAGCAGTTGCTGCTTTTTGTTTTTGGATTTTGTTTTGTTTAGATGAGGCTTTCCCCCTCCCATTCATAAGTGTGTGTCTGTAGCATATATTGGGTAAGAACCTTTGGCTTTGCTTGTGGGTGCTTTGATGTTGTTCTAGGTTCTGTTTGGATACTTTGGTTATAGATATCCTTACTGTGGTGCTTTTTTCAATTTCTAGTTGTTTGTAAGCTGTAGCATTGGTGAAATGTGTGTGGGCAGATTCCTTTTCTTATTGATGCGGGAGAGTGGAGGTCTTTGAAATCCTTTCTCTTTCCCCAGCCCTGTGGTCTTCTTAACAGAGTGAATTGTATTGGCATGCCTAGTTTAATCTCTGAGGCAGTAGGTGGTGTCTGTAGATAACAATCAACCACAACCTGTGTGACCAAGTTAGTAAATGTGAAGGCCTGTGCAAATTGACCTCCCTGTCAGTCAGTGGCAGTTGCTGGAAAGAACCAGCTGCAGTGTTTTTGGGACCTATGACTAGCTCTAGCCCCTCAGAAGAAGCATTTGAATGCCCCAGGTAGTGGACAGGGCCCTGGAACTTCCAGGTGAGATCTTATTCTCTATCACAGCAGAGGTGAGGGGGGAGTGAGGCTGGGCAGGGCTTGGTCAGGTGAGCCTGCCCTCAGGCTCCACAAAAACTGGTAAGGTCCTTGGCAGTGGTCAAAGTGACTTCCAGCGCTATGTTGAATAAAAGTGGTGACAGTGGGTACTTGAGAGCCATGCTCAATTGTCTCTCCCAGCAGCCATGGGTGGAGAAGGGGCAGGGGAGGAAAAGAGTCAGGATGGAGGGCAGCTGGCACTCTGATCATCTCTGCACCTCTCTCTGGAAGGCAGCCCACCTGGAGTGTCCAGGCTTTGGGATCATACAGATCCCCCAGGACCCACTGGCCCCTCTGACTCCCACAGTCTGGGCAACAGTTGGGAAATATTTCAGTGGAAACAAGCAAGATGAAAACTGAGGAGCTGAAGCCCCATGGGGAGGACAAAGGTACACAGTAGGTGGAGAAACAATATTGCACCTACTGTCTCAGCTTGGGTCTGTAGTGATGGGAAGTGACATGCAGTGGGCTGGCAGCCTGGTGGTTTGTCCTCAAGAAGCTCCTAGCTCATGGGTAGCAGCAGCTTTTGTGATTGTGAGGGTAGAAAGACTCTCCAGCAGCTCAGGAGCCTGCTGACTGCCAGAGATGTAAGGGAGGTAGAAACAACCCCCCCCACACGCACACACCTACCCTTTTTGCTGGACTCCAAGCCTCTCCAGGGTTGATCTCTGTTGATATCTTGCTCATTCTTGTTCTGCCCCACAACTTCTTCCCATGGAATCTCTGGTAGGTTCTGGCACTTTTCCCTCAGAATTATACCCAATCTATGTTTGTTTGTTTGTTTGTTTTCTCTTTCATCTAAAACTTTTCCTTCTCTCTGAGACATTCTGGCAGCTGGTGTCTCTGGTCAGCCATCTTGTCTCTGCCCCCCTTCTCACCCTTTTTATTAAACATTGTACTAGAAGTTCAAGCTAATGCAATAAGATAAGAAAAGGAAATAAAATGTATAGAGATTGGGAAAGAAAGTATCCAGATTGGGAATGAAGTTATAAACTATCTTTGTTTCCAGATGTCATGATTGCAGAAAATAACAAAGAATTAACACCAACGGAAACTTCAGTAACTAATAAGTCATTATAGCAAGATTGCAGGATGCAGGCTAATATACAAAAGTCAATTACATTCCTATTTACTAGCAATAAAAAACAGGAGAATTAAAAACACAATATCACTTAGATTAGAACCAAATATAATATACCTAGGTATAAATCTAGTTAAATTTGTATATAATTTATATGACAAAAAATTTAAAACTCTGATGGAAAAAATAAAAAAATATAAATAAGTGGAGATATCTCATGTTCGTGGATTAAATATACATTCTCCAATGTGTCCATGTTGTACATATCATTGGGATGTCAATGCTTCCCAACTTCATTTATAGATTAAATATAATCTCAATTAAACTCCCAGAAAGTTATTTTGTCAGTATAGAAAAAGTGATTCTAAAATATTTGGGAAAAGGTAAAAGATCTGGAATATGCAACACAATACTGAAGAAGGATGAAGTAGGAAGAGTATCTTACTTCAAGACTTACTGTCATGCTATAGTAATCAAGACAGAATACCAGAAGAGACAAATAGATTAATGGAACAAAATAGATAGCCCTAAAATAGAGACCCACACAAATATAATCAACTAATCTTTGACAAAGAACAAAGTTATTTAAGGATAAAGAATAATCATTTTAATAAATGGCACTAGAACAATTGGATATCTATATACAAAGAAAAAAAATCTCAACATAGATCTAGACCTTTCATAAAAAGCAAATGGATCAGAGGCCTAAATGTAAAATAAAAAATTATAAAACATCTAAATGATAACATAGGAAAAATGATAGGGACCTTGGTCTTATTGATGAGTTTTTAGACATAGCATCAAAAGCATGATCCAATCTTCTATCTGTGGCTTTGGGGTTTTCCAGACATAAGATCATATCATCAGCAAAGAATAATAGTTTGACCACCTCCTTCCCCATTTTGATATCTTGATTTTCATTTCTTGCCTGATTGCTCTGGGAAGAATTTCCAGCACTATGTTGAATAAAAATGGTGACAGTGGGTAACCTTGTCTGGTTCCAGTTCTAAAATGCTTTCAATTTTTCCCCGTTCAGTATGATATTTTCAGTAGGTTTGTTGTATATGCCTTTTATAATTTTGAGATATGTTCTACCCATGGCTATTTTTTTGAGAGTTTATATTATAAAAGAGTGCTGTTTTTGTCAAATGATTTTTCTGTATCTATTGAGATGATCATATGGTTTTTGTTTTTGTGGTGAATCACATTTATGTATTTACATTTCCATATCTCTCACCATTCACTAAAATTAAATCAAGGTGGACAACAGACTTAAGCCTAAGACAGGAAGCCATAAGAATTCTAGAAGAAAAACTTGGAAAAACTCTTCTAGATAACAACCTAGACAAAGAATTTATGAAGAGGACCCCAATGGCAGTCATGGAACTGCAAAAATAAATAAATGGGGCTTGATTAAATTAAAAAGCTTCTGCACAGCCAAGGAAACTATCAACAGAACCAATAGACAACCTAAAGAATGGTAGAAAATATTTGCATGCTATATATCTGACAAAGGCCTAATAACCAGAATCTACAAAAACCTCAAGCAAATCAGCACAAAAAAAATCAAACAACCTCATTAAAAAGTGGGCAAAAGACATGAACAGCAGTATTTCAAAAGAAGAGAGACAAATGGACAATAAACATATGAAAAAATGCTTAACATCACTAATTATCAGGGAAATGCAAATCAAAACCACAATGAGATATCACCTAACTGCATTGAGAATGGCATTTATCAAAAAGTCCCAAAATAATAGATGCTGGTGTAGATGTGGAGAGAAAGGAACATTTATACACTGTTGGTGGGACTGCAAACTGGTACAACCTGTATGGAAAATAATATAGAGATTCCTCATAGAACTAAAAGTAGACCTACCATTTGATCCAGCAATCTCACTACTATTTACCCAAGGTAAAATAAGTAATTTTATCAAAAAAACACTTACATTTGAATGTTTATTACAGCACAATTCACAATCGCACAGATACGGAATCAACCGAAGTGCCCATCAATTCATGAGTGGATTATCATGAGTGGATTAATAAAATGTGGTATACATATACCATGGAACATCACTCAGCCATAAAAAATGAATTAATACCTTTTATAACAATCTGGATGGAACTAGTGACCATTCACCTATGTGAAGTATCATAAGAATGGAAAAAAAAAAAAAAAACACCACATGTGCTTGCTATTAAGTTGGAACAAAGCAAACAGCATTCATGCGCACAATAGGAAGTAAAATTCAATGGAAATCAAACAGGTGGGAGGAGGGAGGAAGGGGATCAGTGAATTCTTACCTAACGGGTACAATGTACACTATCTGGGAGATGGGCACACTTAATCACTTTTTCTCAAGCAGTACAAAAGCAATCCATGTAACCAAAACATTTAAACCCCCATAATATTCTGAAATTTAAAAAAGCATGATCCATTAAAGAAAATAATGATAAATTGGACTTTATTAAAAGTAAAAATTTCTTTCTGTGAAAGACGCTATTAAGAGAATAAAAAGATAAGCCACAGTTTGGGACAAAATATTTGCAAAACACATATGATAAAGAACCATTATCCAAAATATACAAATAACTCTTAAAATTTAACAAGAAAAAGAAATGAACAACTGATTAAGAAATAAGAAACGGATCTGAACATACACCTCACCAAAGATGATATGCAAATGTCAAATAAGCATATAAAAAGATGTTCCATATTATACATCATTAGAGAATTGCAAATTAAAATTAAAACAGTGAGATACTACTACTTACCTGCTAGAATTGCTAAAATCCAAAACACCGACAACACTCTCATTCATTGCTGGTGGGAATGCAAAATGGTACTGGTACTTTGCAAGACAGTTCCCCAGCTTCTTCCAAAGCTAAACGTGGGGTTATCATACAAGCCAGCAATCATGCTCCTTCATGTTTTCTGAACGAGTTGAAAACATATATACACACACAAAACTATGCACATGAATGTTTATTCATAATTGCCAAAACTTGGAAGCAAGCACAATGATTTTAATAAGTGAAAAACTGTGGTACAGCATATAAAGGAGTAACATTCAGCAATAACAAGATATGAGCTAAAAAGCTACAAAAGGACAATGAAAAATTTTAAATACTTATTGGTAAATGAAAGAAACTAGTATGAGAAGGTTACATACTGTATCATTACAACTAAACAATATTCTGAAAAAGGCAAAACTATAAAGGCAATGAAAATATCATTGGTTTCAAGAGTCCAGAGAAGGTGGTGGGGTGGAGGTGAGAGAAATAAATAGGTGAAACATGGGGGATTTTCAGAGCAGTAAAAGTATTATGCATGACAATTGCAATTGTCGATAAAATTAGATTAGTCATTAATCAAAACTCATAGAACTGTACAACACAAAGAGTGAACGTAAATGTAAAACATGAACTTTAATTCATAATAATGTACCAATATTGATTCAGAATTGCAACAAAAGAACCACACTTATGCAAGATGTTAATAATAGGGGAAATCGGGTGTGTATATACGTGTGTGTGCACACGCCTGTATGTGTGCGCACATGCGTGCCCTGCGGGTATATAGGGGAATTTTTTGTATTAGCTTCTCAATTTTTCTGTAAGTCTGAACTCTTATATAAAAGAAGTATATTAAAAATTAGAAAAAATATTGTATTCTATGAATGGAGAGAATTATATAAGAAGCAATATAAAAATTAAGATTTTGATTTGGCGGATAATAGGAAAGGTGAAACATATCCTTGGAAAAAAATGCTATGTGTTTTTCGATGTGAAGGGAATAATATAACATTCACTATTAAAGAAAATTGTGAATGTTGCATGACATAAATAGAATTTAAATTAAACATGCTACATATTTACTTTACAGAATGGTTTACTTTCAGATCTTATTAAGCACAGAAAGAAATGATAGTTGCTGTGTCACCATACATTGTTTAATTTCAGTACTGAACTAAAATATAAATGCAGTGAGAATGAACATCAATTCATATAAAGCATGTATTCTCACAAAGTAAATGGTATTTGCATTTACTCGGTATGAGTTAACAGTACAATTCAGTATGGTTATGAAAGAGTATAATGTGAATAGCAGATTTTTCTCCCTACTTCAAAAGCCAGACTAAAGTTTCCCCATAGAATTGGATTTGGGTCTTAGACAACAGGAAATGTGACTGCTGATAACTGAGTTACTTTAAATCCTGAAGCAGTCAATGGGACATTTTGTCTATTAGGTTTACAGATGGCAACGCAGATATGCCATTCACAGCTGCATGCATAAGTATATGACATCTTTGTCTACATTATTCTCACGGATCACTTGATGTGATTCATTCAACCTCTGTTTCCACTACATGACTTAGCAACACTTCTGATGGTTTTAAAGTAGATCCACATGCTGTCACTGTCTACTCTTTAAAGTTTTGGAGGGAAAAAGAAATACTTCTTTTATTTTACCAAGTAAATGGGCCAACAAAGTCTACATTTTGTGATTTAGTTTCCCTTCATAATCATAGTAAGGCAGTAAAAAATTAAATCTAAAATAATAAAAATAGGCCAAAAATAGTATATTTGATGCATATGTTTCTGACAAGAGTGTTTACCTTCAGTGACAATGCAGAGAAGATACTTAAACTTATTGTGGAAATTGAATTGAATTTCAGGAAAATGCGTTGGCTAGAATTATGCAGAATTCCCAGGGAGGAAAACATTCTGAGTATAACCATTTATTTTATTTCAACTCTATAATTGTGAGCTGACAATAAATCAGGAAATCTGTTCAACTCTCTGTCTCTTACTCAAAATGTCACAAATCTGTCTGCTGTGATAAACATACAAAGTTATAGGACAGATCTCTTATGGTATATTCGGTAGGCCATATAACCTGTAGTCCAACAGCCCTCGCAAAAATAAAAGACATCTAAACAGAATAAATAAAATTACTAGCAATGGATAAGAACACACACAGATGATGCCTGATATATACGAAATAGCATAAGCACACCACTCGAGCCTTAAACAAAAGGAGAAACATTGTCATATTATGACCAAGAACTCCAAACAACCAGTTGAGAACTGGAAGGATCCTAGAATACCTTAATCTGCCCTGGAGCAAAACTTGAAAATTCCTTTAGTCTGAAAATTGGGAGTTAAATTCTCACATTTGAAAAGCCATGCATAAATGTTAATTAATACTAAATTATGTATACACTTAAACTGCAGAGAACAAGGTCTGAAGTTCTGTGTCACATAAAAAGTCACTTTCTCTTTCTATGCAGATTAGGTTGCAATTAAAAGATGTTTAAGCCTTGTGATCGAAACCACTTGATCCCTAAAAATACTTTTAGGTTATGAGCAGCTCAGTATAGCCCTTCTAGCTTTTTGTTTTGATTTTAAATTACATTCATCTACCTACATAGTCTATTTCAGATGTCTGGTGCCACAGACTCAAATAGCAAAAATCTTAGTTGACTTTCATCTTCAAAATTAGACATATTGGAGGAGCAATCCAGGGTGATATTTAAATTTTAAATAGGAGGAAAGCTCACACTCTAATACACGGAGGGAAATAAGTGGTGAAACAACACTTATAGGATTGTAAATGGCAACTGTGTCTTCAGTGGGCAGAGCATGCTGCTTTTATATTTTGGGAAAGGAATAAAAATGTGCCAACAGAAATAGCATTGAGAATGCCTGATGGTGGAGGCAGTGGTGTTAATAAAAGCATTCTTCTGACCATTAAGCAAATGCCAATTAGATCATGGACTCCAAGAGCCAAAAAGGGATATAAGGATTAACTCACCAGTCATCCTCAACCTCCATGAAAATAGTGACTGTAAGAGTTGGTTTTCCATAAGTGCCCCCACTTCAACAAACAATGCCTCCTCGAATTCACATCCTCGTGTAACCCTTCCCATGAATTACACTAGGAGCTTCCAGACCCAGCTGCTTCAGCTGTTGCCACATGGATGAGATAGACCACCCAGTTGAGCTGGTCTTGAATACCTGATCCACAAACTCATGAGCACTATAAGAGGGTTGTTCTAAGCTAATAAATTTTGGAGTAATTTGTTTTTTGAGCAATAAATAACCAGAACAATGACCTTTCTAAATTCAGACATTTCTTGAGGACCCTCCTGATCACTATTGTATTTTTATTATTCATTCACTGAAAAAGTGTGTAATGATAAGGATCTACTACTAATTCATCAATGCTTTTAAGAATTCTAGTAATAATAATGATGACAGTTGTAATGGTTAAACTTTTTCGATATTGTTTATGTGCAAAGTGCTTTTCTGGAAGCTTTCTTGATTATGCTATTTAATAGTCATAACACACCTGTGATGAACATATTGTTATTAACACCTTTATTTCACAGTCGAGGAGACTGTAGCACAGAAAGGTTAAATGATTTTTCTCACTGTTATCTAGCTAGTAAGGAATTATTACATATTTTATTCATTACAATAGTAAATATGTGTGTTAACATTGTAGTTAATAGGCATATGAACCTACCATTTATTTGTAATGGCCAGTACAATGTGCAATGCTCAGTATATTGATGAATTCACAGTGACTTTATAATAGCTCCAGGATCTCCAAGGAATTCAAGGACCACAGTTTGAGATCCATTAGTCTAGCCCGATTCCCATTACATTTTTAGAAGAAGAAATTGAGATGCACAGAAGTTACATGAATTTCCTAAGCTCACATAATTAGCAACCTAGTCAGAACTAGAACCATTTACAGTGATTTCCAGTTCAGTTTCTTTGTACTAATACTAGGTGGTCATTAATTACTGTTTGGTCCTTTGATTCTTTATATCTTTCTATCAGAGATATACCATGACTTTAGTTCTTATTTAAGCTAAAATTCTCAAAATCCTCTCCTATTGTGATTTTATAGTTTTTAGAAACTTCACTAAAGTTTGCATTATTGTGAATTATTTTCTTGCTATAGTCACTGTATAAGCCTGAAGAGATAAAATTACACTTTTTAAAAAATACCCGATATGCACCGTTATTCAGATGAACTGTATCACAAATTAGTCTTTCAGTGTCCTGTGCAAAACTAAATAAAAATATATAAATTATTCGTATCTTGGTTTCACATCTGCTTAACACTGTCTACTGTATTTTGCTGCATCAGCCTTGCTTTGTATGTCATGGGAATTAGCAGCAGCCAAGTAATTCAACTCTTCTTTATTCTCTCATTGCCTTAACCCTTTTCTACACTTCAAGGGCAATCAGTACAAATGTCCTGCCAAAGTTCATTTCTTGTGCATGATACTGCTAAACATCATTCGATCATTTGAGTGGAAAGCTTTACAGGAGTTCATCTTAGGTGAACTTGAATATGCCCATTTTTCTTTGAGAGTGGAATGGAGAGTTTCAAACAAGTCATAAAACTGTAAAAGCAATTTCAAGAGTCCATTCTGTTTGTTCCCGCTGTGAAATAGAAAGAAGCATCAGGGTTTCAAAAACATTCGTGTACTCAAGGATGTATCAGTAACTATTTATTGAACATTCCTACAGAAAACATCCAGCAGAATGGGGAGAACCCTGCAGTGGTTCGGTGAGTTATTTACAGAGTTCTCAAGGCCGGGTGTCCTTATTCATGCTGGATATGAGTTACCTATCAGTAAATCCAATAGCACTAAAAAGGAATTTATGGCAGAACTATAAATTTATTGTTAGCATTAGAAGCATTGGGTTCATATAATCATGAATTTGCAGATCTAGAAAGGACCTTGGAAATACATTAAGCCCCTTCGTTTTATCCACAAGTGAATATAAACCTAGCCACAGAGAAAGGCAGTTTCTATGACTTTTAATGACTGGCAGAGTGTGGTTTAGATTCCAGACTTCTTAACCCCCACTGTGTGTATATATGTTTATGTCTAGCACCCCATAGCAAATGGTAACAGTAATTAGTCAGTTACAGGAAATAACCAAAACAAACAAAGACAATTGTTGTATATTTGGAGTTATACAAAGGACTTAAAAATAGAAATGAAGTTTGAATTTTAGGTAGTTCCCTAAGCAATAGGTTATAGCATCAGAAATTGTGCATCCTAATTAAGTAGCTCACCTTGTCCTTTGGTAAAAGACAATGCTTTCAAATAATTTTACTAACAATAATCATGACAATTGTAGTGACTAACTTTCATCTAATGTTATTTCTGCATCAAAGTTTCTTCTTCTGTAAATATTAACAATAAAACACCCAACTTCATGTATTCACCAGACTGCTATGAGGACAACATAAAATAACTTTCCTGGAACACAAAGAAAATTATTTGTTAGAACGCATTTCTTATCACAAATGATGTTAATTGGTAGCCTGAGAAATCAGTTCAAGAGGATTTTACTTGTTATTCTGAAGTAACAAAACAAGTTAGTTTTTGTAAATATTACACATTCTTCACATGTGCAAAAAAAGAGTAAATTAAACCTAAAGAAAATGTAAGGAAAAAATAATGAAGACAAGATCTGCAGTTTATGAAAGAGAAAATAATGATAGACTAGAGCAACTCAACAAAGTCGAAAGTCATTTAAATTCAAGCTAAGACTGATCAAGAAAGTCCAGGCGCAGTGGCTCACACCTGTAATCCCAGAATTTTGGGAGGCCAAGGTGGGAGGATTGCTTGAGGCCAGGAGTTAGAGACCAGCCTGGACAACATAGCACAATGCTATTTCTAAAAAAAAAAAAAAAAAAAAAAAAAAAAAATTAAAAAATTAGCCAGGTGTGGTGGCATGCACCTGTAGTCCTGGCTACATGAAAGGCCAACGCTGGATGATCACTTGAGCTTAGGAGCTCGAGGTTGCAGTGAGGTACGACCATGCCACTGCACTCCACCCTGGGTGACAGAGTGATATCTTGTCTCTTAAAAAAAATTAAAAATCAAAAAAAAGACTGTTCAACAAAAAGAGACATCACAAATTTATCAATATCAACATGAAAAAGGGTTACACCTATAGGTTCTATAGATATTAAAAATATAATTAAGGTCATTATAAACAACTATATAAAATTAGGAAATTTAGAAAATTTCTAGAACACATGTCTCTCTCATAAATGCAAAAATATTTTTACAGTTTGTTAATCAAATCCAATGTTTATGATGTTTAAAATATACATATTCATATACAATATGTAATAAATATATTAATATATCTGTGATGCATAAATGTAATCTATTACATCATACATCTATTACATATAGTAATTGTGATATATATAATATAT
The DNA here is from genome assembly GCA_004363605.1 of Indri indri. Lineage (NCBI taxonomy): Eukaryota > Metazoa > Chordata > Mammalia > Primates > Indriidae > Indri > Indri indri. The sequence goes on along the minus strand of RJWJ010006431.1, from coordinate 26,489 downwards.
ATATGTATATACGTACATATATACAAGTATGTATAGCAAATGGTCCCCAATCTTTTTGGTACTGGTTTGGGACTGGTTTTATCGAAGACAATTTTTTCATGGGGGCGGGAGGGGGGAGACGATGAAGCCAGTTATGGGGAGTGGCTATAAATACAGATGAATTATCACAAGAATGGAAAAACAGACATCACATGTACTCACCATTAAATTGGTACTAATTAATTAGTACTTGTATGCACGTATGAAAATAACAGTCATAGAACCAAAGGGATGGGAGGGAGGAAGTGGAGTTGGGTAAATTCACACCTAACGGGTACAATGCACACTATCTGGGTGATGGGCACACTTAAAACTTTGACTCAAACGGTACAAAAGCAATTTATGTAACCAAAATGTTTAAACCCCCATAATATTCTGAGATAAAATTTTAAAAAATGTACAGATGAAGCTTCACTAGCTCGCCGGCTGCTCACCTCCTGCTGTGCTGCCGGTTCGCAAGTTTCATGGAAGACAATTTTCTGAGGGCAGGGTTGGGGGCGGAGCTCAGGTGGTGATGTGCATCCTGGTTACTAACGGGCCACGGACCAGTACCAGGCTGCAGTCTAGTTGGGTACTGCAGGTATATAGTATGTATGTATGCCTGTATATGTACATCATACATAATATATAATATCACCCCTGGTAATTTTGTGTATGTGTATGTATGCACACGTCCCCCACAATCACTGAGATTTATTTCAGAGATGGAAATTTGATTCAGTAGTAAAATATGTATCATTAATATCATTCCTCAATATCAACTAAAAGGTGGAAGAAATCACATGATCATCTGAAGAGTCACAGAAAAATCATTTGATATATTATAATTCAGTAGCCATTAATGATAAAATTTCTTAGGAAAGAAGGAATGTAAATAAATTTTCCTGACGTGGTTAAGTGTATATACAAAAAAATAGCAATAAACATCACGCTTCACCATGAAATATTGAATGTTTTTTCAAAGAAAGATCAGAATAGTGTGAGTATGTCCACTATCTCCACTGATAGTCTACATTGTACTAAAATTTGTAACTAGCTTAATTAGACAAGAAGAAGAAACAAGAATTATAAGTACTGGATAGTAAAAAATAAAACTGCTTCACAAATGACATTCACAGATAACATGATTTTTGTGTGATAAACCCAGAGATGTAGCTACTTGTAAACCATTAAATGTGAGAATCAAATTTAGAAATTTTGTTGGATATAAAATCAATATACAGAAACTAATTGCTATTCTGAATACAGTAACAAAAAATGAAATTTCAAGACTTTTTATAATAGCGTTAAAAAATTATCTAGGAATAAATTTAACAAAATATGTGCAAGACCATTACCTCAAAAATCTTAAAACATTTCTAAGAGTCACTTAAAAAAATCAATAAGTAGAGGGAAAGTATGTTTTAGGATTAGAATATCTGATATGTTCCAATTCTTCATAAACTGATCAAATGAGACAGTGTAATCTCAATAAAAATCTGAACAGAATCTTCGATGGAATTTGATAAGCTTATTCTAAAATTCATATGATGATGTAAAAGATTTAGAATAATCAATAAAATCAAAAAGAACAATGTGGTAGAATTTACACTGCTAGATATCCAAAAAAACAAAGCCATAGTAATTAATAATAATCTTGCATAAGCAATAGATGACAATACAAAAGAATAGAGAGTCCATAAAATTGTCCACACATATGGGAATACATGATTTGTGACAAAGGTGACTTTGTTAAATAGAGCAAATTACAATTTTTGTGTATGTTTATCAAGAAATAACATTGAGTCAATTGAATATTCATATAAAAATTATCTGTATCTCATGCTGAATCCTAAAATAAATATTAGAAGGATTGATGATCTTACTAGGTGAATAATTAAGTGTCCAGTTGATATCACAGAAACATAATAGTGATCATAGAAGAATGATCCTGGGGTAGGCAGAGATTTATTAAACAAGACATCAAAGCACTAACCACTAAAGAAAATGTTTATAAACTTGAATACATTAAAATTAAAATCCTCTATCTATTAAAAGAAAAATTTAGAGACTAAATAGGCAACTATAGAGTTGGAGAAGATACATGCAGTATGTTTAAATGACAAAAGCTTTGTACTCAAAATATGTAAGCTCCATTAACATTAATAAGAAAAAGATGGCCAGATAGAAACATGGGCAGAAGTCTTGGACATCTACCCAAGTAGTCAGTAAAGCTATAAAAAGTGCTCAATACCATTAGCCATCAGGGAAACGCAAATAAGCTACAAAAAATACCTCTACAAACCCTAGCCAAAACCAAATTTTTATTTTAAAGTAAAGAAAGAAAAAGGAAAAAAATATTAGTGAGGATGGATGTGGCATAACTGGAATTCTCATCCACTGCAATGGAGATTGTAAATTGAAAAAGCCACTTAGGAAAGCTGGCTATATCTACTAAAGCTGATATATACATAATTTATCACCCTGTCATTCCATGACTAAGTATATGTCCATTAGAAATGTGTATATTTCTACTCAGAAAACATGAACAAAAAAAAGTGTGCATAGCAGCACTAATCATAACTGTCCCAAATTGCAAGCAACTCAAATGTAAATCATTAGATTGGAAAAACAAATTATGGTCTATTCAAACTATACTGTACTATATTATACAGAAATGAAAATAGATAAGCTACTGTTCTATGCAACTACATGGATGAATAAAAAAATAAATAAAACCCAGTATCAAACAAAAGAAGCCATATACAGAGAGTGTATCCTGTTATAATTATATAAAAGTTTCAAAAACAGGTAAACCTTATTCATGGAATTAGAAGTTAAGATAATGGTTACCTTTGGGGAGGGACTGGGTGTGTAGTCATTACAGTGGGAGGACACAGTGGACTTGGGTAGCACTTCTTGTATTGTAATTCTTTATCCAGGTGATGGGTATACAGGTATGTTTACTTTGAAAATATTCCTCAAGTTGTATACTGGCAACTTGCATACACACATTGATAAAAATATTTACTAAAAATAGGAGAATCAAGAAATGTCCCCACATGACTTCCATGTTAAAATAGAACTCAGATCAGTCTGCCTATTCAGGTATGGAACTAGTCTATTTTGTTTATTTTTATTAATTAATTAATTTCAGAATATTATGGGGGTACAAATGTTTTGGCTACATGAATTGCTTTTGTACCATTGAGTCAAAGTTATTTGTGCCCATCACCCACATAGTGTGCATTGTACCCGTTAGGTGTGATTTTACCCATCCACTCCTCATGCCCCCCAACCGGCTTGGTTTCTGTTGAGTTTTACTTCCATAGGTGCACATGAGTGTTCATTGATTAGTACCAATTTAATAATGAGTGCATGTGGTGTTTGTTTTTCTAGTCCTGAGATACTTAACTTAGAAGAATGGCCTCCAGTTTCATCCAGGTTGTTACACAGGTATTAGTTCACCACTTTTTCTATGGCTGAGTAGTACTCCATGGTATACATATAGCACATTTTATTAATCCACTCATGTATTGATGGGCACTTGGGTTGATTCCAAATCTTTGCAATTGTGAATTGTGCTGCAATAAACATTCTAGTTCAAGTGTCTTTTTTACAAAATGGCTTTTTTTTTTTCCTTTCAGCAAATACACAATAGAGGATTGCTGGATTAAATGGTGGGTCACTTTTAGTTCTTTGAGGTATCTCCATACTACTTTCCATAGAGGTTGTGCTTGTTTGCAGTCCCACCAACAGTGTATAAGTGTTCCTTTCTCTTTGCATCCATGCCAGCATCTGCTGTTTTGGGACTTTTTGATAAAAGCCATTCTCACTGGAGTTAGGTGATACCTCGTAGTGGTTTTGATTTGCATTTTCCCCATGATTAGTGACATTGAGTGATTTTTCATATGTTTATTGGCCATTAGTCTACCTCTTTTGAGAAGCTTCTGTTCATATCTTTTGCACACTTTTTTGTGGGGTTGTTGGATTTTTTTTCTTGCTGATTTACTTGAGTTCTTTGTAGATTCTGGTTAGTAGCAACTTCCAACTCAAGTAAATAGGAGAACTAGTCCATTTAGAATTGGAGCTCTCATTGACACACATATTGAAAGTTCCGGTTTGAGAATTGGAACTTGAAATGCATACTCTTGTTGGTAAATGTCTTCATTTGTGTCAAGGTAGGGCAGACAAGTCAGACTAATTTAAAAGTTTAGACTTAAATTTATTTGAATAGATACCAAAATATGCAGTTGTAATACATCATTGAATTGGCAGATAAATTTACTAAACATTAGGTGTTTATAGAGTTTGTTTTCTCTTTGCGTATATTAGATATAAGTCAGCTATATGGAAAATACGAATCAGGCAGGATTTTTTTTAAACTTCTTATCAAAGAAACCCACCAATAGTTGCTACAATAAATAGGTATTATTTTTCTCACCTAACAAGTCCAGACCAAGCCAGGCTATGAAGGGATGTTTCCGAAGTTTCAGAAGCTATAAATGTCCTATTTTTCTTCTAGCTTTCTACTCTACCATCCTTAGCATGCTTTATTTTCATGCTAGAATTCTCAGTCTCATATCCATGTTCCAGGAAGGAAAAAAAATAAAGAATGCAGGAGGAGGGTCCCAGAAATTCACCATCTTCTGTTTGTGTCTCCTGCCCCATCTCTCAACTGTGAGACGGTGAATGAAGGGCTTTACTTTGCTGGGCTCGACGCATTCCAAACAGAAGCGAGGTTCTTTTGGTGAGGAAGAAGGAGTACATGGATAGTGAGTAGGCAAGGAGCAGTATTTATCATGCCCGTGTTTTTCTTACTCTTCCAAACCAATAGGAATTGCTGACAGCATCTCTCAATATCTGACATTAGGGTGCAAATGTATTTTTTATTAAGTTCAAGGAGCAATTTGAATATGGAATGATTTGGTTACACTTTCTACAGAAAATCTGACTCAGACCCTTTTTCAGATGTAATGTTTTGGAGAGTGGTATATTTTAAATGCTAATGATAGCATTATAGCAATTCTTTATGCATGTGACATTTCAAAGGGAACATTTTTTCCAAGTAAACATTGATAGATCATTTACATACACAGCAATGAAATTACTGCACAGTTCCATTTAAACAAGTTTTCTCCAACCTATCAGACTGCCATTTTAAATTAAGGCTTAAGATCAATAACATCTAAGGGTATGTTTGAGTTATATATTTTCATAAAAATGTGCTGAGTGGGCAAAACACTAGTCAATAATTCAACAGTTTATTAACATTTTTTACCTCTGCTAAGATAGTTTCATTTAATAACCTAAAAAGAAGAGGTATTTGTATTTCATACACTTTGAGAAAATAAGTTAGGATCACCATCTGCATGTAATTTGCATACATATATTATACCCTATTTAAAAGTTTTGAGGATTTACAAAGATGATTGAAGAAATCATTAATAAAGCTTAGATTATATAAAGAGGAAGAGAAGACATGGAGATTTGTGAGACCAAATCTCAGAACGATGCCACAGAAATGTCTGTTTTAGAAAACGTGTAATTCCCAACCTTCGCAAATGAATTTTCAAATAAAATAAATACTCTTTAGCTTAGGCTGGGAAATTGTTAAAATCATTGCTTATACAGCAATTTAAAAAAATGTGAGGAGTACTTTGAGTACTGTGACAGAGACCTCAATCCTTTGAGTCAGAGAATTTACCAAGAGTTAAATCCTGACAGTAGGGACCCAGCCCTCTTGTTGGTGCTTCTGTTTAAATTCCTGATTTGTATTCCTGTTCCTCCAAGGCTAAAAGCTCGTCTTGAAGTTCACCTAATTGGATGGGGTTCGAACACCTCTCATCTCTTGTGACTTTTCTCCACAGTCTGGATCCACTTGCTAAGAGCCTGCTGAAAATCTGGCAGACTTCCTAGCAACCTTGGCTCTACCAACACCTGAGTAGGAGAAGAGTTTCCTTTCTGTATGAAGATTAGTGCTACCTGGAAAACAGGGCTACAACTTGACTAGCTTACAGAAGTCTGGCCCACTTTATATATACCTGTTTCAGACAATGAGATTATTGCCAAGCTTAACTGACAAGTAGGATGGCAACCTGGATATATCTTCTTTCATAACACCCTTTTCTTGCCTTCACACAATTATTGAAATTTGGATTCTGTGTTTAGCATGTGCTTCTCTCCCAGACTGCATCCTTTGTCATGGCCATAGGGTTCCATGTCCCTTTGGATATGTGCCAGCTTCATGGGCTGTGACCTAGTGTGGTCCCACAGAGCCCCACATTTCGTTTAATGTTCTGCTATTAAAAATATTGAAATTTTTAGTAACTTTATCTTTGAACTCATGTTTTGTAAGTAAAGTCTGATAAGACAATGGTGCATGAACCCGAGTAGGGGAGACACACCAGGCAGCAGTGTGCACACATTCAGGCTCAGGCACTAAACAACTGGCATGGGCCCAGCACACATGTGCATGTCTAAGGGCAGCCTGGGGGAACTGGGGGGCCTAGATTGATGGCACCGGCAGTAGCCACAGAAGGAGAGACAACAGCAGCAGCAGCAGCAGAGGTGGCACAGCGGCCACAGCCTGGAGAAAGAGAAGGGACTTTGTTTCGGGTCAGCACTGGGACTTGTGGTAGAAGGTTGGCCCTGTACCTGCAGCATATGTAAAAGTGTTAACCTCCAGTCTGAGCATCATGACAAGAGCTGCTAATGATTAGACAATAAAGTTTGTCCATAAATTATTACCAAATAAAAGCATATACATGGACACTGTGTGTATCAATTACTAGGAAGTAAATAACTCAGAGAGTTATAGAATTCTTCAAAGTGTTTAGAATCTCTGGTTTTAAAAACAGCAGCAACATGGCAAAGGAAATATCAACAGTTTTAGAAAGAGAAATTCTGCTTGAAGATTGTTGCATCTGCAAGAAAATAGCACTATTGTTATATGAAACTTTGAATGAACTAATTTTTAACATGAAAGATAATTTTATAATTAAATTTTTCTTGTAATTAAAGCTATAACAATAGAATACATAAATAGGTGTTTTGAATTATGTGGAAATCATGAAGCCACTTTTGGTATACTAAGTTATGAGAAATGTCAGAGAAAACTTTATAATGCCATTGTATAAATTTGCATATAAAGTTAAATTCGGATTTACACAAAAGTGATTTCAGTTAAATCTTTTTGGAAAAAATGTCCCAAAAGAATCATTAGCTCTATATGTAATTCATACATCAAAATAATTTATCAGAAATTTATTCCAAAGATTTTCACAACCTGAAAATACTCTTAACAGTTCCAATAGTGGTTGCATTGGCAGAAAGAATTTTCTCAAAATGAAAAATTATCAAAAATTATTTATGATTGTGCATTTGCCAAGAGCACTGATATAGTTTTAAATTATATCATTTAAAAATGAAAATGGTACTATTTTTATGGCTTAACAAAAGAATACGCAGAAAAGCAAGCCAGAGAAATCTTATGATACATGAAGATACAACACTGTAAACGTCTTATATTTATTATATTATATAAAATTATGAAACCTATTTTTTTGCTATTTATATGTTTATTTTGTTATTCATGCACTGCTATTACCCCATAATGTTACATAAAGCAATAAAATATTTTTAAAGGTAAAAGCTTTATATGTCAGTATTTTTAATGGCACTTTTTTCCTGCTTTTTGAACAAGGCACCCACCCACATTTTTATTTTTCACTGAGCCCTGCAAATGATGTAGCCAGCCCTGCAATGAACGTTATAATTGTAATTCTGCATGCTTTCTCCTCTTCCACACCTTACCCTCAGATCCCCATAGAAGCCTTATTCTTCTTCCCTCCTATTTCTGAACATGCATGATTCACTCCTGTCTTCTTGCCTGCCAGCCATTTGAGTCACAGCATGCTCTTCCCATTATAACAGCATATTGCAATCATTTTGAACATTTCCTCTTTGACAAATCCTTTACATATAGTACCCAATTAATCATCACAATCACTCTGTAAGGAAGGTATTTTTGCTTAATTTTATGGACAGGGAAGCAGAGGTTTACAGTGATTAAATGTTTTCTAACATCATACAGATAACTGTAGTGTGAAACCTACTAGGAAAATGGCAGGAAGGTTAGATCCTAATTTCTTTGTTTCTTGTGTAAGGCATGGTTGCAGTGGCTCATAAATGACTGTATTCTGCTTCTTCCTTCCTTGCTGCTGTACCCAATTCCTCTCCCTTGGCTTCTGCTGGCATTTCCGTGTCTTCCATGTTTTCAGACATGCTGTTGTCCCAGTTACTGAGATCCTATCCTGTCCATTTGTGATATCTTTCCCACCCCTTCTACTGAGTAAATGCCTTTCTATTTTCCAAGATTCAGCTTAAGTATTCATCTTCTTTATTAAGTTTCACCTGATTATCTCTCTCTCACCAGCTGGAATCAACCTTTTGTGGCCCCATGGTCTACCACACATTCTTCCTTCACAGCCTGTGCAATGCTAGTACACTTAAAGAGTGACATGTTGGTCTCTAGCACAGGACCATTAGTCTCCTACAGATAAGAACTGTATCTTAATTTGCCTTCATATTCCCAGCATTTAACTAAGCTCAGTTAATGAACAAATGATAAACAAATGAACCAATGGTGAACAAGTGAACAATTAACAAAAGAGGTAAGTATTTTCTTTTATACTTTGGTATTGGAAAATTATTATTACTACTACTTCTTCAATTCTATTACCACATCAACTTAGTAAATATCATTTTCTAGTTCTCTTCTGAGTGCTTTTTATGTAACAGTTCATTGATAGGTCACAACAATGCCATACTCCTGATATTGTTATTTCCTTGAACAACAGGGCAAACAGAGTTAGGGAGGTTAAGTAAATTGTCCAATGTCACACAGCTACTAAAGAATAGAGTTGTAATTTGAACTCAAATCCATCAATTCAACTTCAAAGCCTGTGCTCTTAAAAATGTTTGTTTCCTTGTACTCTTTACTTATTAAAGCACTTGTCTTAAATAATATTTTATTTAAGTCACTATTTAATGCAGCACTTCTGACTTAGGAAACTGACTCAAGTTCAATGGGACTGAAAAACAGTATCTGTGTCCTTTTTTGTGTCACATTTGAAGTCACCTCACCCATCTGATGTTTAACTACTCTCCCTGGATCTAAGTTTGTGTGTTTCTTCCCTCTGACCCAGTATGTAGGCTGTTGTGGAATTTTAGGATGTAAGTAAAAGGGTGGGAGGACAGCACCCTAATCATGGGACCATCCAGATTTTTCCCAGCAGATGTCTTCTTGGCAAATGGAAGCCTGGCTCTGCACATTCAAAGATATCTGAATTCTCAGTGGTTTCACTGCCTCCATATGCTCTCAGGTTCCTTTCCTACATTTTGTATTCTCTTCCTCTGGGACAGGTATAGTAGACAGAAAAATAGCTGAAATTTGGCCTACTTGAGTTGAATTTTTGATATATAGTAGCTGAGTTTCTCAAGACAAAAAATCTTGAATAAGAGATAGAGATAAAGGCCAGAGCAGGAAAGATACAGAGAAAGCCCAGGCTCTATCGACTGTAAAAATTAGAATTTGCAATTGAAATGACCTCTGTAGTGAGTTTCTCATGAAATCCCTTTTTATGGCATTTGATTTGAATTTGATATTTGGTTATAAATCTTTTTAAATACTGAATTGGTTAAGTATTGTATTTAAAAAAGCTTCTCAAAGGACAAAGCGTCTACAATTCTCTTAATGGTTATGAGATACTAATAGGGGGTAGATTTGCAATTAGGGCTGTATTTTATATGACTTTAACTACAAGACTAATATTTATGTGCAGTGAGAGCAACTTATCCTTGGGAATGGTAATGCTCTTTTTGCATTGAGCAGCTGAGCCTCTGTAGTGCCCTCCATCATTTGTCAGATTTAACAACCCAGAGTAAATAGCTTTCTGAAAAGTAGCTACAGGTCCATCTTGTTGATCCCAATTTGTCAAACGATGCAGTGAAAAAAACGCTAAGCCTTTAGAAAGGGTGTGAGGAGATTTGGAATTTATCTGAAGCTCTAGACCAAACCTCAGAAACACAGATTTCTATTTCTTGCAATTATGAATATACTATCTTAAATCTGTACAGTACCTATCACCAAAGGAATGGCACAGTAACACAAAAGAACTTTCAAAGTCTCTATCTTTCTCTGTAATATTTTTTCAGTGAGGATATAGGGGAGGAATATATTTAAATTGTTTATGCCTCTTTTTTGAGGAGTCAAAAGCACAGAAAGGGTACAATATATAACACTAAACCATAAACCCAGTTTATAGCAGAGGCAAGATGAGCATTGAGGAATGATTGGCAGCCCAATTCACTTTACATCAAACAATGGAAGGAAGAACAATTGATGAGGCAATGATCACCGAAATTGTCTACATAATGCTGCATAATAGCTGTGTAGGTAACAAATTTAAAGTTAAGTCAAGATTTGGATGTTTTCACATGCTTGCAAACAATAAATAACTCTCGGTAAGCTGATTTAACTCACATTTATTTTTTTAATTTTAGTTATAATTATTTGCTGACTTAAATGGAGGTATTTCTTGGTTTAGTAGAGTCATTTCTTCCTGTCTATAAGAAGAAAAAGTGCTTTCCTATGTATAAGTGAATTGTATCCATTGTTTAAAGTTACCTAGTAGGTGACCAGGTATCATCTGTCTGATACTTTCATATATGTCTCCAGCAAAGCAAAGGAAATAACTTTAGGTTTAGTAGATTATTTTTCATAACAAAACTATAAACAGAATACAGCACTGGTGAGCTTCTACGTACATTAAGCCAAGTTCACTCTTACTACATAGACTTGCTACTCTACACATGTTGAAGGAATAAGGATTGAAAGTAGGGCAATAATGAGGAAATAAACCAATATTTATATTAAGCTGGATGTATACAGTTTGTGAAATATGGAAAATGGTAGCAGAATTAACATGTGGTGAAGTTGCTGTTCTGGGACCTGCTTTGTATACACATCATGAGTACACTTAGATTCTGTGTCATCACCCAGTATCTTCTCAATAGTCCATAAAACCTCAGGGGCTCAGGTGCTATTTCCTTCACTCAATCTTTTATTCAAAAATCAATGATCAATTTATGGACTAACTACTATGTTAGGAAATAGGGAACATAAGAATGGAGATGGCAAAGTTCATACAGAAAAGGGATTTATAATCTAATAGAAGAGAGATAGTAGGACTAAAAATGACGGATAGAAGGCAAAAGAGGAAAGAGAATAACTTCAGTGCTGTAGTTAGCAGGTGGGAGGTAGGCCATCTGACGGGTAGTAGTGGTGGATTGGAATAGGATTGAAGGCAGCAGAGTTTTAGGACAACTGATGAAATAAATATTCAAAAGAGTAATTTAAGTAAGTGTATGATAAATATTTGTTATAAATTAGTTCATAATTGGATTAAATTATGAGAGCAGATTTAAAATCAGACAGCCTGAATTTATAATAAGTAAATTTATGACTATCTCAAAAAATATTCAGAAGCCCAGGGGTGAGAATGGAAAAAGCAAAAGTTAATGGTGATTCAGAGGTGGGATTGGCAAAGCAAGAATGGAAGTAAGTTAAAGAAGAAAAATGCTTGGGTGATATCAGGTGATGATTGAGCCGAGAAGCTATGAGGTACAGTCTGGGTTGGAGAATAGGGGAAACCAGAAGAGACATGATAACTTGGGGAAAAGATTATGGGGTGGGCAAAAGATTGTGATTACATGAAGATGAAGAACGGGTTGTATAACAGTGACAGAGTGATGAACTGGAAGATATAAAAGTTATTGTTTTAAGGGCATGCTTATTCCTCGGGTTTCCTAGGAATAGAGGCAACTCAGTTCACAGAAGGGAAAATTGTGGAAGGAACACATTTTATTCCTCTCTCAAAGAAAGAGCTGCAACTTACTTGGTGTTAATATTAGGAAAGAAGCTTTCATGGCTCAGCCCCTTCTAGGGGAACCTCCTTCAGTCTGTCAACAGGAAACAGGCATTCTTTTCTCCACATGGGCAAGCTTCATTTCTGAGTAGGTGGATTTTATTAATAATTCATGACATAAAGCAGTAAAAAAAAAATCCCATTATACCTAAGCCCAAGCTATATTCTCCAAACTAGCAGCAACATCTATCTGATACATTTACATACTTAACTGATTCTGAACTTGGATGGAAACAGAATGTAATTTTTTTTCTCCCTGAACACCAACAGCCATGGTGAACAAAGCTTTATAGTGTTCAAAAAATTTGAAGCAGAGAAATTGTGAATAGTGATAATATTCAGGGTGTGGCCAGTAAATGGATAACCTGTGATGGGGGGAAGGTCACTGAATATGAAAAAGCCAAGAGCCTCTGTCCTAATAATATACAGAGAAAAACATCTATATCCTGTAGTTACTATTTTGGTGGTATATCAGTGCTTTCTTTTTGCTTTCTAATTTCTCTTACACCTGTTTAACCAATAGCTCTCTACTGGTTACCTAGTATGCTTTCTACTTTCCCAACTAGATCATGATTGCTACACTCTGTATTATTTTCAGTCCTTCTGAAATTTGTCAAGAAATGCTTTATGGCTCAGATTATGGTTTATTCTTATAGATGTTTAATGGGTTCTTAAATTACATTAATTAAGTTGAGTTAATTGTGTTATTAAAGTATTTTCTATCCTTACTAACATTTTTGGCTCCTCTTTCTATCGATTATAGAGAGAGGTTTTATAACTATTACTTGCTGTTTGTACCTGTGTTCCAAAGGGAAAGCCTTGGAGCTGGGACTCAGACTTCTCAAAAGGAAGTGTTGCCCAGCTGGTGCATCTGCAGGAGTCATGGTAAGACTGATTGTGAGAGTACAAAAAAGGCTGGGGACTGGAACCAGCTACTGCACTGAGGTCAATGGCTGTGGCTAAGGGTACATGACAGAAACGGCCAGCCAACAAGAAGGAGCAGACCCCTGGTTTCATCCTGCAGCCTTCCAGTCTCCCTTTGATGTCTCCTATTGGTGGAATTTATTAATAATAGTGACCTAACAGAATCAAAAAAAGAAATAAAACATTACAAAGCAGAATGTAAAAAAATAAGTTTGGAGCTAAGAAAAAAATAGCTTTAATAGCTTGCACATAGAACACACACAGGCACATGTGTTGTCTGACTGTGGTCCAATTAAGCCTAAACTCAATAACGGATATTGCAGATATTGAAAATAGTAGAGGCATATTAATTATAAATTTATGCCAATAAATTTGAAAATTTAGATGAAATGATCTATAATACAAAAATATAACTTGCCAAAATTGACTTAAGAAGAAGAAAACTTAAGATCTTATAACCACTAAAGAACTAAATCCATAGTTATACAGAACTCACAAAGAAAACTATACCCAGATGAACTTACTGTAAAGTTCAACCCAAAATTCAAGGAAAAAATAATTCCGAACTTGAACTCTTCTGGAGAGTAGAAGAAGAGGAAACAATCTCTGAAGCTGTCAGGGTCTCACCAATATTCCTGGCTTTACCAGGTGAGAGTCCTCTGAATCCACTTTCAACTGTGAGTATGTGTTTTTCTATGCCAAGGGTCTCCTCTAGAAGATTTTGCCAGGTGTGTGATAGTTCATAAATGCCAGGGAATTAATGTCCTCCACCTCCACCATGCCCAACTTCCCTTGAAGCCCTCGGGCAATGACTAATGGGAATGCACAAGCAAATAATTCAGCTCCCTGGACATGGAGTTGTAAAATTCTGGTTTTCATATTACACTTTCTTAGGGTTTTAGCACAGAATTTAATTTTAGTTGCCTATTGTGGAAGCTGTCTTACTAACACACCGCTTATTGGCTGCTTTTCCTTACCTGCATCTCTTGCCTATTTCCTTGCCAGTGTTCTCTGCACCTTTCAAGTCAGCTCTTTGCATTTGAATCCAAGTCTCAGAGACTGCTTCTGGGAGAACCACACAAAAACAAATCCCCATTTCGGGTATGAGACTAGCAATACTTTACTCTCAAACTTGACAAGGACATCGTAAGAAAATCACAGTTCAATCACTCATATACATACATGTTAAAATTCTGTACAAAATTTAGCCAACCAAATTCAGCAACATGTAGACAGGGTAATACAAAATCAACAAGTTGTGTATCTTAGGACTACAGGTAGACTTAATATATTAATATCAATTAATGTCATGTGCCATATGAAAATATGAAATAAAATAATATCATTGTTCAGTACAATTATTTATCCAAAATATATAAAATTATATATAATATGTAAGTATATATAGTGCCACAACTATATCAATAATGAGTAATGAATGATGAAGAAATAATGAATAATGAAAAAATGAAGAAAAAAGCATTGAAAAAATTTAACATGCATTTATGACTTTATAATATCTTAGCAAGATTGAGAAGAGAAAAAGTCCTTAATTTGATAAAGAATACCTTAAAAACATATAGGAATAATGTACTTAGCGAAATATTCACAGCTTTCCTTTCGAGATCAGAAAAAATACAAGGATTTCCATTATGACTAATGCTAGTCATGATTGTATTAAAGAATCTAAATACTACAGCAGAGAAAGAAAAAGAACTGTAAGCTATAATGGTTTGGGGGGAAAAGCAACAAAATTTTAATTATTTGAAGATGACAATATACAGATACAAACTAGATAGAAAAATTAGACTCAATAAGAAAGATAGAAAAGTTGCTGTATGTACAAATAATATGTAAAAATACATTGTTCTATATACAAGTATAAAATTTATAAAATAAAAACTAAAGCAAAAAGATGGCACTTAGAATAGTATTTTAAAAATGGTATGTCCTTGAAAACATCTAACCCCTATGAAAAAAATTATAAATTTTATTGAATGACATTTTAAGTGACCTAAATAAATCAAGAGATATATTTATTGTGTTTGTGGATTGGAAGGTACATAGAAATATAGCAATTTTGCACAAATTCATTCATAGATTCATTGCACTCCCAATAAAATTGTCAAGTTTGATTTTTTAAATGTGATCAAGTAAGATATAATTATATAAATAGAGAGAGAGATCAAAAATAGTGAAAGCACTCTTAAAGAACAAATTGTGAAAATGTGCCTATTGAATATAAGAAATTCTTCTTAAAACTATGTTAATTAAGATAAGGATAGTCAGATATGAGGAGCATAACAGTGATAAAATAGACCCACACATGTATGGACATTTCATATATGACATAGGTGGCACTGCAGGTCACAAGAAAAATGACTGAAAATTTCTTTTTATCCATGAAAAATAAGTAAAACTGGGCCTCTACCTCACACCATAGACACAAATCAACTCCAGCTGAATTAAAGACCAAAATGTGAGAGGCAAAACTATAAAGGTTTTAGAAAATATGAAAGAATGTCTTCATTGCTTTGAGGTATCAAGGACTTCTTAAGCAAGACATAAAATTCTAACCATAAAATGAAAGAAAGAAGTGACAGAAAGCTTGTAAAGTGAATGATGATCCCTCCAGTGTCCATAAGTTTTAATGGTATAAAAGAGTTTGAAGTCCTTTTTTTCCCCATTAGAATAATTTCCTCTGCTTTTTTTGTTATTAAATAAATAATAAATTAGTTTAATAAAATTATATATTAATGACACTAAGAAATGCTTTTTATGTGAACTTCTGAATTGTCTAAATCTTTATGTGGGGAGTGTGGCCTACAGATAGCTACTATCTATTGCTCCAGTTCACAGAGAATACATTTTAAAACTCCCTGTAATTAAAAAGAAAAACTTCATTTATTTTCAATTATTACTTCTTTTCAATTAGAGCTTTCTTCTACGTAGTTCTTATTTCTCATTTCCTCAGATAGAGCATTTGTGAATTTGTACTATCACTTGAGAACAATTTAGGAACATTTTTCTTTATAAACAAAGAATTAATTGAGGGGACGGAAGGAACGTGAAAGTAGAAAAATAGACATATGTGACTATAGTTTATGCCATAACATCCTTTATTTTCTAAATATTACACTATTTGTGTTGATTTCCTAAAGTTATACAACAGCATTCAATGATAAGGAATTTATTTTAATCAAAAATGCCCAGTCTCAATTTTTAAAATCTGATCCTTACTCTATGGATGGCTAAGCTTTTGGTAACCACCCAAATTTGTCTGAACTAGCTCCATAGGCTTACTCAGGGATTACAATGAGGTCATTTTTGCCTATTGGATGAATATGTTCATTAAGCTTAATTGCCTGTCAAAAATATACAGAAAAAACAAACACCTTCCTTTCCATAGAGAGGATTACCTAATAAATCCACTGCTCCCAATTCTTTGAAGACTTTGAGGTTCAGGAGGCCACTACTGATTCTGCTTCAACTACAGAGATTTGTCTTGGCAGGACTTCTAATGAAATTCTTATTGATCTTCTTGCTTATGACTTTACCTGTTTCCTGAGTTTGAGATCGAGGTGGTACAGACTGTTTATTAAGAGAGTGGAATTGTGTTTTCTTTTACTTCCTTGAAGTAAGTCAGCCAGAAAAAGGATTAATCTTAAATTCTCAAAAATGTCCTATTTTTTCTCCTTACATTTTATTTTAACTTCTAAAATGTTCCCTTCTGCTTTGGTGTATCTTTCCTTCATGTATCTGGCTTCTGTTTCCAGTATATGGCACATGGGAAGGTTACCACCATGAAGATAAAATAATGCAAAATAAGGTTAACGTGAAAGGTTAAACTTTAAAATTAAGATATAACAGAGCTATTTGGAGTCAAATTGAAGAGACAGAGTTGTTCTAAAGTTGGGCAAGAGTGGGTTGTACTAAATTAATGGTAATTTTTAAATCTAAAATATAATGTATCAGTCAGAAGAGAGTAGGTAGCTTAATCATCCATGAAGGCAGAGAAAAGGAGAATTATAGAAGCAAATGTTGGTAATGCCCATCTCAGACAACTAAACACTGCCATTTCCTTGGCTTGGTGTACCTATCTATAGTAGGGAAGGACTTGCTTATCAAGAAACCACTGGGTTTAAAACGGCTTCATATTCAACTTGCCTCCAGGGGAAAACGTACGGATAATTTGGTGTCAATATCTGGCTCTCTTGACATCTGTATTTCTAACAAAAAATAAATAGACTGTGCCCACATGAAGATTCTGAGATGCAATGCTGACAGTCAATTCTTAACCAAATACATTTTCCCTGGTGGTAAGCTTGTCAAACTTAGCAAATAAATTATAGAATGTCTTGTCAAATTTGAATAATTTGGAGCATAGCTAAACTAAAAACTTGTTCATTATTTATCTAAAAGTCAAACTTAACTGGGCACCCTATATTCTGCCTAGTAACCCAAACCGGTGAGATCCTGTGGGAGTGGCCAACTTGCCTAACTTACAAGACACCCTTTGGCATTACTCCAGTGTGAGTTAATATTTGAGAGGTATGCAAGGCCATGTACTTCATAGGGTTTATGATTCTTTTCTACCCATTATCTAATTGGACCTTGAAAATGAATATTTGCCTGACTTGGTCCCCATGACTATCATGTACTGATTGTCATGAGAATGATGAGGACCTATGACATCTAATCTACCTTCTTTACCAGCTGACTGCTTCTCTTACTGGATGTCCAATTTCACATCATTTCATTAGCTATATGCATTTTATCCCTTGACTCTTACCTTGAATTCTCTCTCCAATATCACCTTCAAAAAGCCAATCATTCCATTTGCTTCTCGAGTAATAAGAAAGTGCAGTGACACATAATACTTTTCCTGGGAACATAACAAATGGAAATAGAGGTTCAGAAATAAATGTAGCGCAAAGTAAGCCTTTGAATTTGGCACACTTTGAGTATAGGTTTTTTTCCAATTCAATTCTTTCTTCCCTATCTTTCTCTAAATATTGAAGATCCCAATGAGTATTGCTCCAACATTTCTTTACAAGTCTTCTTTCAAGAAAAGGCTCTTTAGCTCAAGTAACCTGACATAAAAAGTACCCATAATGGACTTAAGCTAAATTAATACATGAGGGCAGCTTTTAGGAAAGAATGGTGTAGTAGTACTTTGCTATTGAGGGTGAGGTTGTTTCGACTTCTTTGAAGAGATCAGCATTTGATCCTCATGTAAGATAGAAGGTTTAGAAATGTTTGTAAACTGTACTCACCATCAAATTGGTATTAATTGATTAACACTTATGTGCACATATAGTAGTAACATTCACTGGGTGTCAGGCAGGTGGGAGGGGGAGGAGGGGATGGATATAGTCACACTAATGGGTGCAGTGTGCACCATCTGGGGAATGGATAAGCTTGTAGCTCTGACTTAGGCAGGGCGAAGGCAACATATATAACCTAAATTTTTGTGCCCCCATAATATTCTGAAATAAAAAAGAAAAATAAAAAAGTTAGGTAAATAGATAGATCAGACAGACAAACAGAAAAAGTTGAGAGAATGACAAAGCAGCATCCAAGGCAGTGAATCCTGTCTGAGCAAGGAGCACGATACAGAAGAGGACAGTGTGATTCAGCTTTTTTGCATGGAAGTTAAATCATTATGCAGCTGACAGGGCTACTGAGAAGCAGGACTTGTGGCTTCAGTGTCTGGATTCTGCCCCTGATTCTAAGGACGCAGTTTGTGACTCTATGCAACTTATTAACTTCTGTTTATTCTAATATCACCTGCTGGAAAAGAGATCTAATAATAAACAATTCACAGGAGGTTATGATCCTAAGTCATTAATGCAAAAATCTGTAGAGAGAAAATATTATTAGCTGGTAGAGAGAGGATGCTAAAAGTAATTCTAAAAGGCAAAATTGGGAAATCTGGAGAAAGTAACGAAATGTGTAATGCCAAAATTCTTGTTTAAAAAAAGCTTGTAATCAGGAACTTGAGTGGATGGAGATATAGGAAATGGAGAGTGGTTGTAGGGAGTAGGGACAAATCTAAGCCACATCATGCCACATGGCATGTGTGTTTCCATGGCCACTGCACCCCCTTCCAGCATCCTTTCCTCCTATGAGTCTTCCCTTTACCTTTGACACACTCCATTCTACTAACGACCTTATATCTTTCTCCTTGCCACTGTGTACTTAAAACATTTTTTCTGATGTATCACTTGTGCTAAGAGAGAAATAATTTTGTAAGCTGAAAAGGGTATTATTTTACAAGCTGGCATCAGAATTTAATCTCAGAAAATAATGTCTATGGTTTCATGTTTGAGAAAGAAATGTGAGGCCTGAAAGAATAGGTAGGAATATAACTAAACTGTTCTTCAAAGAAATGAGGTGCTGAGATGAAGGAGAAATCAGGGAGGTGGGAGAAGAGAAAAACAGAAGACTGGAGAAAAACCAGTGTCTAAGTTGGTAGAAAAAACAAATATATTTTTTAAAAACTGAGATATCTAATATTCATTCTGAAGCTGTTCACATTATTGTGTTATAAAACCACCCACACCAATGCCTTTTGTGTTGTTACACGTGTGGAAATAAAAGAAATGGGTCTGAGAAGCTAGTCGAGGTTACAGCAGGTAGAACATGAACAGCTGGTGAGCAAAGGTAGGATGATGTATGAATTGAATTGATTCGGAGGAAATAGGCTTTTGAAGCGATGGGTGACTAAGAAGAAAATGTAAACACCTCACCTCCTCCGGAATTTCCAGAATGATTGGAAAGAAGGATTTCTACCACAAACAAACGGATTTAAGTCAATTTTACTTTAATATCTGCAGACCGGATACCTCAACAACTCTGGGATCTAACTTGAGCCAGCAGTCTCCTCTCTGGGGCTGTGTGATGCGAGGCAGGCAGTGAGTGACTCTGCACCTTCCTCCTGCGTCTCCCAAATCCGCTCTCACCTGATCTGCTTCTCCTAGCGACAATTCCAGAAAAGATTCTTTCAACTTTGAATGCAACCGAAAACAAGTTTTTTAAAAGTTGGAAAGCCATTTACCTAAAATCTTACTCCTTACAAAGATACTTCAATTTAAATAAATTAAGTTAATAAAATTTAAATCGATAAAATGATTAAGGCTTTATGGAACAATTTCGTGAGCAAGGTCTTTCCGGGGGGTGGGGGGAAGTCAAAGATGTGTGCAGGGGATGGAGCAGGCAAAAAGCAGGCTCTGGGAGGAATCTATGGGATAAAGCCTGGAATTGGAAGTCCAAGACATTCCCTCCAGGGGCATTTTCTAAATGGTATTTGAAAAGAAAGAGAAAATAGATTTGTACTAAGAAAAGCAGCACAATTTGAATTCTATTGGTGACCTTTAACTTTGTATTCTGCTGTCAAAATATCTAAAAGACCTTAAAGCTTAATAAAACACATCAAAATATTATAATATTTTCACCAAAGCTGGAGTGACCATAGCTTGCACTAAGTTTTTTTTTAAAGAAGAGGTATTATATTTTGCTGTGGAATGCTAATAATGTCTTACGTGAGATATAAGACAGAAGTACCAAGAAACTCTTCTTTTCATATAAGAAAAGATATAGTTTTTCACTTCAAAAAAATCAAGATTGTATTCTTATTTCTTCACTTCCTCCAAATTGTTTTTTAGAAGGCTACTTAACATTTCTTAAACTTTCTTTTCAAAGGTGATACCTCTGAGAACTGAGTTTAGGATTCTCAAATTTCTCTTCTATCATTTGGGTGCCAGTAGAAAAGATCTTCTCACTTTAAAAAATGATTTTTTAATGACAATCTTGCAGCTCATTTTTAAATAGCCTCTTTCCATTTCTGAGGAATTGCTTTGGAGTTCAAACAAAATGAGTCACCCAAGGAAAGAAAAATTCACAAGCCATTTTTATGCATTATCCAGAGCAGGAATTTAATTTAATGGCACTGATATTGAAGAGCTCCTTCATGCAGCAATTTAAAAAATCTGTTCCTTTACTTTTATGATGGCAACTGTTCTGTTATCTATGCAGATGAAATAACAATGAATGGTAAATGGTCCTGGTGCTCCTGTAAGGATGGGAAGAGGATGCTGGTGACCGGGATAGGGGGGTAGACCTAATATCACAGGGAAAAATAATTCTATAATGTATTAATAATTTAGGGCATTTTTTAGAGTTCTTCCTCTCTCCTAGCTGGGATGGGAGCAGTCACAATTCTCCACACTTCCTCACCCTCTGCCTTGTAATTTTAAGGGTTTTCCTGTGGGAAAACGGAGAGCAGCAAATAAGGAACCCATAGCAGTTAAGATTCCACTCAAAGTTGAAACTGGTTATCCCTCACATATATCTGTTCCCTTCGAGTTACAGAGAACTTAGGGTATGGACCTAGGTCCTAGTGAGCCCTTTCTGACAGGGGGGTCCTTTCCTTGACTCCCCAGCCAGAAGACACACCCGTTTCACAGCGTAAGTTTATAGAAATTGTCATTCAGGACTCACCTGCCTCACGAGGACAATTTACACTTTTAGATTAAGCAGCAGTCCTGCTTCATGGGTTCTTCATTCCATTTTGAAACAATCTCCTCTATGGTTCACTACTTTAGTTCCTTAATGGGATGCGTCTTCTTAAAACACATGGCACACGAAACTATAGCTAAGAGATATTTGACTTCTACAGCTCCAGTGTACTGGTTGAAGTGCTGGCTCTGAAGCTAGACAGACCACCCAGGTTCATCTCCTTTCCAGGCCTGCTTTCTAGCTGTGTGCCTCAGGAAACATAGAATCAGACATATTTTTGAGGAAAGTACCATTCCAGGAATCCTGACCACACTGTAGCGAATTCTTTACAAAGGCCATTTCATCAGTGCAATGAGCTCCCTGATTGACTCTCAGTTCCCTATAGTCTAGGCCCGACACTTTCATGGGCCAGTGAGATTGATATGAGCAAACTCATTTCTCCACAGGTATTGGAGACTTTAGTGCCTTCTTAGATTCTACTAAACACACAAAAAAAGAAGAGAAGGATAGAATGCGTGGCTTAGCTATCATCAACTTTCTCTGCTCATTGCTGTCACATTCACTTTTCTTATCTTGGGACTACTTTAGTCATGAAGGATTATAAGACTTTTGAAAGCCCATGATTCCAGTAAAAAATAATTAAAATATCAAGTATAACAATAGCAGCTGATATCAATTGAGTCTAAAAAGATGTTAGATCTTCTATGCTTTGAATACATTATTTCATTTAATCTTCATAACACCATGAGAAAGGTACCATTTTTTTTTTCATTTTACAGATGAAGAAACTGAAGCTTAAAGAATTCACTTACCATTCCAGTTATATATTGCTCTGTAAAAACCACCCTAAACTCAGTAGTTTAAAACACAATTATTTAGTTTGCTCAAAAATCTGCCATTTGGACAGTGCTTGTTGGAGACAGCCCTCCTTTGCTCTAGGTGGTGTCAGCTAGGGTGACTCAAAGGTTGGGGGACGTGAAGGCTGGGGACTAGAATCATCTGAGGCTCACACATCCACATGTCTTATGGCTGATGCTGGCTGTCATTTGGGTCCTTTGGGGCTCTTGGAAGGAACATCTACAGGTGACTTCTCCATGGGTAGCTTGACTTTCTCAGATAATGGCAGCTGGGTACCAAGAGTTAGCATCCCAAGAAACAGAAAGTGAAAGCCGCCAGTTTTTAAGGCCTGGTCCTGGAAACTGGCAGAGTTTCCTATGCATGGTATTCTGTTGGTCACAGAGCCCAGATTTAAGCAAAGGAGACAAAGACCCCCCCACTTGATGAGAGAAGTGTCAAAGGATTTGGAGGCCGTGATTTAGAACTGTCACACTTACCAGCATCATACAACTGTAAATGAAGAAGCTTGGATTCAACCCCTGGATTTTATAACTTCAAAGTTCTGTTTCTTAATCACTTTTCTAAATTACCTTAAAAGCTCATTTTATATTAAGAAAGGAGAACATTTAAAAGAGTCTGTGGACACCCATAGGAACCATACCTCACAAAATTCAGCATAAGCAGAGTGTAGGTGATACCAGAGTTGGAGGTGACCTCTATATCTCACCTCTTTCTCTTCATTTTATAGCTCTGGATGCTCAGACACCAGCTGTCACTTGACATGGCCATGTTAGCCAGTTGCAGCATCAGGAACAAAATCCAAGCCAGTGCCTTCTCCACCGTGTGTCTGCTTGGGTGTACATGGTGCATATTACTTACTTTTTCCACTTTGTACGTAAGTAACTTTTTATCCAAATAACTGACATTTACAAGGGGATTTACAATATTCCCAGAACTTTCATCTTTCTGATCTCATCTAGGGTCCCTATCCTGGACACCCAAGACAATGCAGTTAGATGAGGCAAAGACTTTGGAGTCCAGTTCAGAAAACTGAAACCATTGGTTCTTAGGCCATGCAATACTAAGTCAGAAAGACAGCTATAAATCATGTGTCTGTAAATAGCATGGTGATTGGAAGATAATAGCGGAAAACTGCAAATGAGGATGATGACATATGGTAAACAAGGCAGGCAGAAGTGTGCAATGTGTATGGTTGCTTCATAATGAATCTCCCAGAAACTCTGGATTCTGGCACCTTTGTTCATTCCCACTCTACCAGATAAGACCTCACTAGACCTGACATCACACCACTCTAAAGTAAGTTCTATTATTAACCCCCTGTATTAGTTTCCTAAGATGGCCATAAGAAATCTCCACAAATTGGATAACCTAAAACAACAGAAATTTATTCCCTCATAGTTCTGGAGGCTAGAAGTTCAAAGTCAAGGTGTAGGCTGGGCTGTTCTTCTTCCAAAGGCTCTAGGGAACAATCCTCCCTTGCCTCTTCTAGTTTCTGGTGGTTGCCAGCAATCCTTGGCTTTCTTTGGCCTGTAGATGCTTTACTTTACTCTCTGCTGCTACCGTCACACGGCAGTCCCCCCATGTGTCCGTGTCCACATTGCTCTCTTCTTATAAGGATGCTAGTTATTGGATGAGTGTCTACTCTAATCCAGTATGATCTCATCTTAACTGGATTACATCTGTGAAGACCCTATTTCTCAATAAAATCACACCCACAGATTCTGGACAGATATGAATTTTGAAACTATTCAACCCAGCACACCTTCCTTTTGGAGATGTAGAGACAGAGATTGAAGTCCAGATTGGCTAAGCAATTGTACCAGATCATTCAGAGGATCATTTGGAATTTAAAACCAGGTCTTCTGACTCCAATCGTCTGTTATTTCCACTGCATCATAAAGTCTGAAGGAAAGTTTTCTGATGTAACATAATCTTATTTGATCCCCCACATGAAGCCTGTAAAAAAAAAAAAAGGCAGCATGTGTATTATCTATATTTTTGTAAAAGGAGAAAAATTACATCCTTGAACTTCCTGCTCCTTCTGTTTGTTTCCATAGCAACCTATTATGTCTTTCATAAGAGTTAACAGAGTTTATTGTATTTGCCTGATTATTTACCAAATGCAGAGAAAAACAGCAGTGTTGGTGGCACTGATGAATGAGACGGAGATAGAGACAAAAGGTCTTGCCTCGGTCACAGGGATTAGATGCAAAGTTTGGACTTGAACTCATTTTTAGGGGCCATGACTTCATCTTACAGTGTCTTCTCAAAGAATCAAACTTCTCACCCTATGATGAGGCCACTTTAGCCATTGTTATCCTCAGGCACAATGCCCAGGATTTATGAACAATTTAAGGTCCAACAAAATGTTTGGGACCTGGAAAAATATTACCAGTTACAAAATAATAAAATACTGCAAAACTAACTTATTTTAATTGAATAATGATAAAGTATAGCATGCTAATCAAACAAGTACAATAATTCTTACAGAAATAAATATGCAAATGAAATTTAATCTGTGACCTTCCTACATTTTAACTGATTTATTATAATGTGGAAGGAGATCTCCAAAAGTAGGAACACCTTAGGCCTACAAAGATCCTAAAAAAGCCCCAGTTACCAGATTAAAATCAACCCTATTTATGAGGATCAAAACAACTTTCAGATTAAGTCTGGCATATGAGATAGGAGAGTGTGAACAGTTCTTTTTTCCTTTTGTCACAAGTAAAGCAGCTTCTTCTTATTATATAAGTGTCTTAGTCAGGATCAGTAATGCAGCATTTGGTGAGGTCATCGTGTACTATTTGTGGCTCACTTAATCCCAGTCTTCCTCCTGGGGATAGGCCTAACAGAGAGATGTTTCATCTCCGTGTTTTTCCTGTGAAATTTTTGATCCAATTACCTTTTAATCTTTTGCTACAGTATGTTGGACGAGCAACTTAGCAGCCAGAGTCCTTGTCTACAATAACAATTAGTACAAGAGACAAGAGAACTGACAATATTTGAAACCAAAGAAAGTAATTCTGAACAGGAGAGAGCTTTATCATTTTCTTTCCTCTCTGTTCTTGATAATACCCAGATAGCTAAAAGAACAACTAGATTTTAAGGATGTTAACAATTTTCTTAGTGAGAACTAATTTTAGTTACAGTTCCTCCTACACTCCCACCCATGGAATGAAAGTCTTGTTATTCTTCTTTTGCCTTGAACATTTTCATAATATTCAAAGTAGATCTCTGCACATAGATGTGGATGACACAGTTTCCATGTCAGAGCATCTTATGACTCCTGTTGGCAAGGAGAGTTTATTTTGTTTTACCACAGTAAAAACCTAGAATGTAAAGTGACCCTGGGTTTTTCTCACAATTTATTGATATAAGCCTTCTAGTGGTCTCCTATCCAATTCTTCTGTGACCAGGCCAAACTCCCTAGGCTATGATTTCAACTGTTCCCTTACCCACCTCCCTGATGCCTTCAGCCCTTTGTGCTTCCACGACACAAGCTCCACAGATCCCTACCCTGCTTCACTCCTAGTATCTGCCAGCTACTTCTATGCAAGTTCAACCAAATAGCACCACAGAAATTCACCTAACTCCCCCGTTGCTCCGCAAAGTTACCACTTGCAATCTGCCTTGGGGAATCTTCTTTCTCCTAAATCCTTTATGAGCTCCAGTCAGCAGCTCATTCCATTCTCAGTGCATACTCGAAACTTTCTCTCCAAGTCCTTATCCCAATACTCACTGTCAACAAACAGCCCGACTACCTCAGCATCAATTCAGGCCTGAGCCACCTCAAGTTTCCTTCCTGATTCTGAAACAGAAACCTAGAGCCACACCTCTCCCTTCAATCTTCACGTAAGAGGTGACATAGCATTCCTTCATGGGGAAGCCCCCATCTGTGCTCATCATTGCACCCCCTTCTCTATGCCAGGCACTGAAATTTCTACCAAATAAAATATAGAATATCTGGTGAAAGGGTAGTAAGAGAGACAGGCAAGATAGACACATCCTGCCCAGTATATGTCATTTTGCTCTTTTTGCTACAAGAATATCTACTTTAGAGTACTTGTGCCAGAAAATTGTTTCAGAGAAGGCGATAACTAAGCCAAACCACACAGGAGGAAAAAGGACTAGCCCGGATGGGAAAGGGAGAAAAGACCATCCCTTGCAGGGCAGCAGCCA